>PVIA01007045.1:39075-88640 GCA_004024845.1 Tonatia bakeri
TTTCTTTTTTTTTTTTTTTTGCACATTACATGATGGTCCTCACTTACTATACACCAGCTGGCTTTTGGTGGTTACCTTTTACAGAAAACAAAGGAGCCAATGCCGCTAATCACATCACACAAGAGGGATATTTGCAAATGAAAAGGGAAAAGTAGTTGAACTGGTTACACTCATCCTTGGAAGGTTTAGCATGGATTTTAGGAAGCTATCATTAGCATTTGCTGTCTCAAAGTTCCCTATGTACATAGCAGGCCTGATTCTCCATGGGAGAACCTATCCATGGGCATGGGTCCTATGCATCTCCAAGTGGGAGCTGGGCCCATGCCACACAGAATGGTCTCCTACAGTTAACACTATACATAGCCAAAGGACCTCCAGTCTCTTCTCTATGGGCTGCTACTGTAAATATCATAAAATACACTCTTGCTGTCTTAAACCATTTTGCCTTTCTCCTCCAACTGGTCATAAAAAAGAGTAGGTGGAAGCTGTGAACACCAGGATACCTACTGGAAGAGGAAACCCAACAACAAAGGAACCACCTACAGATAACAACAGAAGAAGATGAAGGAGGGACTGGAAGGCACACTAAACGCAACCCAGGAAGCATCTGGAAATACAACTCAATGGTGGATAAACTACCCAGTAGAAATAACTGAAAAAGAGCAAGATACATTCCTCAAAACCTTGTGCCCACAGAAAAACCAGCTTCAATACAAGCTGCCCACAACAGCACAACAAAATACAAGAGGTGGTGGAGAGAGTGACCCTCAGTTAACCAGCTGGTGGGAAGGACCCACCAAAGAAAGACCCAAACAACAATCAAAACCCAAAAACAAACACAGAGCCAACTTAAATAACAGGCCAAGATCAGAGAGCTTGGGAGATCAAGGAGATGGCACCTCTGAACGTCACGGGCATACTACCATAGAAGTTCACACCATAAACCCAGGGAGCCAGAACAGATCAATTTAAGAAGCTGAGACTGACAAGAGTGTCACAAACCATGGGAAGACAAAGAAACAATCCCCAGATGAAAGGAAAAGAGGAAGCCTCAGAAAGAATGCTAAATGAAATAGAGGCAACTCAATTATCAGATATTGCCTTCAAAGTAATGGTTATCAGGAAGTTCAATGTGCTCACAGTGAATTACCGGAAACTACAATGAACTCACTACAAACAATATCAACATGAAAAAGGAAATAGAAAGTATTAACAAGGGCCAAGAGGAAAGGAATAATACAATTTCTGAACTGAAGAACATAGTAGAAGGAATCAAAAACAGGATTGATGAAGCAGAAGATTGGATAAGTGAGCTGGAGGAAAAAGAATGAAAAACACCTAGAAAGAGCAAGAAAAGGAAAAGAGGCTCAGAAAGAATGAAGAGGGATTAAGGGAAGTACAGAACAAAATGAAACAAAATAATATCCAAATAATAGGGAAACAAGATGGATAAGGAGAAGAGCAAGGGATAGAAAGCCTGTTTGAAAAAGTAATGATGGAAAACTTCCCTAATGTGATGAGAGAAAAAGCCACACAAACTCAGGTAACATAGAGAGTCCTAATTAAGAGGAACCCAAAGAGGCCGACTTCAGTACACATCATAATTAAAGTGGCAAAATTCCAAGATAAAGAGAGAATATTAAAGGCACCAAGGGAGAAACAAGAAGTAACATACAAGGAAGCCCTGAAAAGGTTACCAGTTGACTTCTCAATGGAAATGCTCCAAGCCAAAAGAGAATGCCAAGAAATATCCTACATAATGAGAACTGTAGGTGTACAACCAAGGTTACTTTACCCAGCAAGGCTCTCAATCAAGATAAAAGGCAAAATAAGGAGCTTCCCAGACAAAGAAGTCTAAGAGAATACGCCTCCTCCAAACCAGCCATGTAAGAGATACTGAAGGGACTGCTTTAAGGGAAGGAAGGAAAAGAGAGAAAGAAACAGAAACACAGGTACAAAAATGGCAATGAATAAGTGCCTATCAATAATAACCTTAAACATAAATGGATTAAGTGCTCCAATCAAAAGACATAGAATAGCTGAATGGATAAGAAAGCATGACCCACACATATACGGACTACAAGGGACCAACCTCAGGACAAAAGACCTACACAGACTGAAAGTGAAGGGCTGGAAACATATTTTTCAAACAAATGGACAGGAAAAAAAAAAGCCAAGGTAGCAATACTCATTTCAGACAAAATAGACTTCAGAACAAGTGCCATAAAGAGAGACCTAAAAGGTCACTTCATAATACTCAAGGGAAGAATCCACCAAGAAGACATAAACATTGTAAGTATATATGCACCCAACATAGGAGAACCCAAATAGATAAAGAAAATCTTAGAGGACTTCAAGAAACATAATGACAGCAACACAATTATAGTAGGAGATTTAACATACCACTGTCAAAAGATTCTCCAAAAATATTAACAAAGATACTGTGACATTGAACAATGCCCTAGATGAAACTAATTTAACTGATATATATCAGGCCCTTCATCCCAAAGAAGCTAAATGCAGATACTGGTCAAATGCACATGGGACATTTTTGAAGATATACCATATCATAGGACAAAAAACAAGCCTCAACCAATTCAAGAAATTCGAAATCGTATCAAGCATTTTCATTGACCACAAGGGTCTGAAACTAGAGACCAACCCCAAGGAAAAAAAACCCAAAACACTCAAAATCATGGAGACTGAATATCTTGCTATTAAACAATGAATGGACTAAGAATGAAATTAGGGAAGAAATCAAAAAGATTCTGGAAATAAATGAAAATGAACTCACAACAACCCAAAACTTGTGACACATAGTGCAGGCAGTCCTGAGAGGGAAGTTCATAGCGATACAGGCCTACCTAAAAAAGATAGAAGCATTTCAAACAAACAACCTAACCATACACTTACAAGAACTAGAGGAACAACAACAAAGAGAGCCCAGAGCAAGTAGAAGGAAGGATATAACAAAGATCAGAGCATAATTAAATGACATAGAGGCTAAAAGCACAATCTTAAGGATCAATGAATTCAGGACCTGGTTGTTTGATAAGATAAATGAAATTGTCAAGCCTTTAAGCAGATTCATCAAGAAAAAAAAAAAAAGAGAGAGGACCCAAATAAACACAATCAGAAATGAAAGAGGAGATATTACAACTGATACCACAGAAATACAGAGGATTGTAAGAAACTACTATGAAGAACAGTATGACAATATATTTGAAAACTTAGGTGAAATGGACAAATTTCTAGAAAAATATAATCTTCCAAAACAGAATGAAGAATAAGCAGAAGGCCTGAAGAGACCAATAACAGCAAAAGAAATTGAAGCAGTAATCAAAAAAACTCCCAACACACATAAGCCCTGGACTGGATGGTTTCACAGGAGAATTCTACAAAGCATTTAAGGAAGAGCTAAACCCTATCCTTCACAGACTATTCCAAAAAATCCAAAGTGATGGGAAACTCCCAAACTCTTTTTATGAAGCCAATATTGCCCTAATGCAAAACTAGATAAAGACACAACAAAGAAAGAAAACTTCAGGCCAATATCACTCATGAACATAGATGCTAACATCATCAACAAAATATAGGCAAACCACATCCAACAATACATTAAAAAGATCATAGATCATGACCAAGGGGGATTCATCCCAGGGATGCAAGGATGGTTCAATATTTGCAAATCAGTAAATGTAATACATCACATAAACAAAAGCAAAGATAAAAATCACATGATCATATCAATAGATGCGGAAAAAGCATTTAATAAGGTACAGCACCCATTTATGATAAAAACACTCAGCAAAGTGGGAATAGAGGGAGCATTCCTCAACATAATAAAGGCCATATATGAGAGACCTACAGCCAACATCATACTCCATGGGTAAAAACTAAAATCTTTTACACTAAGATCAGGAACAAGACAAGGTTGCCCACTTTCACAACTTCTATTCAACATAGTATTGGAAGTTTTAACCTCAGCAATCAGACAAGAAAAGGAAATAAAAGGTATCCAAATTAGAAAGGAGGAGACAAAACTGTCATTGTTTGAAGATGGCATGATAGTGTACATACAAAATTCTATAGACTCAGCCAAAAAACTCCTCAACCTAATAAATGAATTTGGCAAAACAGTGAGATACAAAGTCAATATCCTGAAATCAAAGGCATTTTTGTATACCAACAATGAAACACCAGAAACATAAATCAAGAAAAAAAATCCCATTTGATATAACAAAAAGAAGAATAAAATACCTAGGAATAAACCTAACCAAGGAGCTAAAAGACCTGTACTCAGAAAACTACACACCACTGAAGAAAGAAATCAAAGAAGACACAAACAAATGGAAGCATGTACCATGTTCATGGATCATAATTAACATTATCAAAATGTTCATACTACCCAAAGAAGTTTACAGATTCAATGCAATACCTATTAAAGCACCAATGACATATTTCATAGACATAGAACAAACACTTTAAAAATTTATATGGAACCATAAACAACCCCAAATAGCTGCTGCAATTTTGAGAAAGAACAGTGAAGTAGGAGGGATCAGAATACCTGATACAAACTATATTACAAGGCCACTGTAATCAAAACAGCCTGGTACTGGGTTAAAAACAGGCACATAGACCAATGGAACAGAATACAGAGCCCAGAAATAAACCCAAGTATCCATGGTCAGTTAATATTTGACAAAGGGGGCAGTAACATAAAATGGAGTAAAAATATCTTCTTCAACAAATGGTGTTGGAAGAGGTGGACATATACATGCAAAAAAATGAAACTCAATCACCAACTTACACCATACACAAAAATAAATTCAAGGTGGATAAAAGATTTATCCCCTAGTCCAATGGTAAGTCATGACACCATTAAAATCCTAGAGGAGAACATAGGCAGGAAAGTCTCAGATATTTCATGCAGCAACGTTTTTAGTGATACGTCCCTTAGAGCAAGGGACATAAAGGAAAGAATAAACAAATGGGATCTCATCAAAATTAAAAGCTTCTGCACAAGGAAAACAGTGTTAAAATTAAAAGAGAATTGACCATATGGGAAAAGATATTTGCCAATGATACTTCAGACAATGGTATGATCTCCAAAATATATAAAGAACTCATATGACTACATTCCAGGAAGTCAAGCAACCCAATTAAAAAATGGGCAAAGGACTTGAACAGACACTTCTCCAAGGAGGACATACAGAGGATCCAGAGACACATGAAAAGATACTCAGTTTTGCTAGCTATCAGGGAGATGCAAATTAAAACCATAATGAGATACCACTTCACACCAGTCAGAATGGCCCTCACAAACAATGCAACAAACAAGTGCTGGAGAGGTTGTGGAGAAAAGGGAACACTAATTCTGAGTTGGTGGGGTTGGAGACTGGTACAACCACTATGGAAAACAGTATGGAATTTTCTCAGAAAACTAAAGATGGATCTGCCTTTTGACCCAACAATTCCACTGGTAGGATTATATCCTAAGAACCCTAAAACACCAAGCCAAAAGAATCCAGGCAGCCCAATGTTTGTAGCAGCACAATTTACAATACCCAAGTGTTGGAAGCAACCTAAGTGCCCATGAGTCAATGAATGGATCAAAAAACTATGGTACATTTACACAATGAAATTCTATGCAGCAGAGAGAAAGAAGGAGCTCCTGCCCTTTGCAACAGCATAGATAGAAATGGAAATCATTATGTTAAGTGAAATAAGCCTGGTGGTAAAAGACAAATACCATAAGATCTCAACTTTAACAGGAACCTAAATAACAAAACAAACAAGCAAGCAAAATATAACCAAAGACTCTGAAATAGTGAACAGGCTTATAGTGATTAGAGGGGAGAGGGGAGGGAGTTTCAGGGAAAAGGAAGAAGGGTTTACATGAACAAGTATAAAGGACACATGGACAAAAACTGAGTGGGGGATGGAAATGGGAGGGAGGTGGGGAGGGCTGTGGGGTGGGCTGATATGGGAGTAAAAAGCAGAAAACTATACTCGAACAAGAATTAAAATTTAAAAATAAATCTTTGATCCATTTCAATTTATTCTTTTGTGTGTTGTAAAAAGGTAATCTACTTTCATTTTTCTGCATGTGTCTGTCCAATTTTTCCAATATCATTTATTGAATAAATTATATTTAGCCCATTGTATGTGTTTGCTTTCTCCATCAAATATTAACTGATTACAAAAGTGTGGTTTTATTTCTGGGCTTTCAGTTCTGTTCTATTGTTCTATACGTCTGTTTTTATGCCAGTGCCAGTCTGTTTTTATTACCATGGTCTTGTAGTATAGTTTGATATTAGGTATCATGATTCCTTCAACTTTTTGCTTTTTTTTTTTTTTTCAGGTTTGCTATTGCTATGTGGGACCTTTTGTGGTTCCATATAAATTTTTGAAATAAAAATTTATTCTAGGTTTTATTTGTTCTAGGTTTTTGGATTATGTCATTGGAATCATGATAGGAATTGTGTGGAATCCATAGATTACTTTGGGTAGTATGGACATTTTAATGATGTTAATTCATCCTATCCATGAACACAGTATGGGTTTCCACTTATTTGTATCTTCTTAAATTTCTTTCTTCCGTGTCTTGTAATTTTCCAAGTACACGTCTTTTACATCCTTGGTTAAGTTTATTCCTAGGTATTTTATCCTTTTTGAAGTAATTGATGAATGGGATTGTTTTCTTAATTTTCCTTTCTGTTAGTTCATTATTGGCATATAAAATACATCTATTTTCTGAATATTAATTTATGGTCTGAAACTTTCCTGAATCTATTTCTCAGTTCTGGTAGTTTTTCTCTTGGTAAAGTATCATGTCATCTGCAAATAAAGATAGTTTCACTTCTTTTTTCCAATTTGGGTGCCTTTTATTTCTTCTTCTTCTCTGATTGCCATGTTAAGAGAGGTGAAAGCAGACATCCCTGTCTTGTTCCACATCTTAAGAGGGAACACACTTGCAGTTTTTTTCACATTAAGTATGATGCTGGCAGTGGGTTTGTCATAAAAGTCCCTTATTATGTTTAGGTATGTTCCCTCTATTCCCACATTGCTGAGAGGTTTTATCATAAATTGGTGCTGGATTTTATCAAATGCTCTTTCTGTATCTATTGATATAAGCATGTGGTTTTATCCTTCCTTTATTTTATGTGGTGAATCACATTTATTGATTTGGAAATATTGTACCATCTTTTCCATCCCAAAATAAATCCCACTTGATCATGGTATGTGTTCTTTTTGATACATTGCCATATTTTGTTTGCTAATATTTTGTTGAGGATTTCAGCATGTATGTTCATGAGAGATATTGGCCTATAATTTTCTTTCTTTGTAGTGCCCTTATCTGGTTTTGGAATTAGGATAATGTTGGTCTTGTAAAACGAGTTTGGGAGCCTTCCCTCCTCTTGAATTTTTTAAATAGTTTGAGGAGGAGAGGTGTTAGTTCTTCTTGGAATGTTTGGTAAAATTCACCTGTGAAGCCATCTTTTCCAGGGGTTTTTTGTTTTTGTTGTTGGCTTTGCTTCAGTTTTATTAGGTGTAATCTGTCTATTCAGTTTCTCTGATTCTTCCTGATTTTCTTTTGTAAGTTTGTATGTTTTTAGGAATTTATACATTTTATCCAGGTTGTCCAGTGTGTTGGTGTATAATTGTTCAAAATATTTTCTTACAATCCTTTGTATCGCTTGGGTGTAAGTTATCATTTCTGATTTTATTTATTTGGGTTCTTTCTCTTTCTTTTGTTCATGAGTCTGATCAAGAATTGTCAATCTCATTTATCTTTCAAATTACTGGATCTTGGATTCATTGATCTTTTGTATTGTACTCTGATTTTAATTTTTCCCTCCTTCTACTCACATTGGGCTTTATTTGTTGTTCCTTTTCAAGTTCCTTTCAGTGTGAAGTTAGATTGTTTATTTGAGCTGCTTCTTCTTCTTCTTCTTCTTCTTCTTCTTCTTCTTCTTCTTCTTCTTCTTTGATGGACTTGTAATGTTTTGAATTTCCCTCTTAGGATCGCCTCCCCAGTGTCCCACAGATTTTAGATTGTTGTGCCCTCATTTTCATTTGTTTCAAAGTCTCTTTTGATTTCTTCCTTGATCTCATTGTTGACCCATTCATTGTTTAATAACATGTTATTTAGCGTCCATGTCCTTATGTGTTTTTCAGTGTTTTTCTTGTGGTTTATTTTTAGTTTCATAGAATTGTTGTCAGGGAGGATGCTTGATATGATTTCAATTTTCTTAAATTCATTGAGACTTGTTTTGTGTCCTAGCATGTGGTCTATCCTAGGAAAAAAATCCATGTGCACTTGAAAAGTATATATATTCTGCTGCTTTGGAGTGAAATGCTCTGAAGATATAATTTAAATCCATTTGCTCTAGTGTATGGTTAAGGCTACTCTCTCCTTGTTGATTTTCTGCCTTTAAGATGTATCCATTCAAGTCAATCGGGTGTTATAATCCCCAACTATTGCAGTATCTCTGTTGATCTCTGCTTTAATGTCCATCAAAATTTGTTTTATATATTTAGGTGCTCCTAAGTGAAGTGCATAATTGTTTATTAGGGTCATATACCCTTATTGGATTGTTCCCTTTATCATTATGTAGTGTTCTTTGTCCCTTACTATAGCATTGATTTTACAGTCTATTTTGTCAGATATAAGTACCACTACCCCAGCTTTTTTTCTTTTCCACTAGCATGAAATATCATTTTCTTACCCTTTACTTTTAGTTTCTGTGAATATGTCAATCTGAGATGGGTCTCTTGGGGGCAACATATATATACGGGTCTTGTTTTCTTATCCATTCAGCTATCCTCTGTCTTTTAGTTGGAGCAATTAAGCCATTTACATTTAAAGTGATTATTGATAGATGTATATGCAGTGCCATTTTATTGTTAGGCTGTTTTCCTCTCCCCACTCCCCCACCTGGTTTTCTTTTTCTTAATCTTTTTAAAGCAAGACCTTTAACATTTGTTGAAATATTGGTTTGGTGTTAACAAACTCCCTTAGCTTTTTCTTATCTGGGGATCTCCTTATCTCTCCTTCAATTATACATGATAACCTTGGTTGTAGGTGCTTGCTTTTCATTACTTTGGATATTTCATACCACTCCCTCCTGGACTGAAATGTTTCTGTTGAGTAATTTGATGACAGTCTAATTGGTGCTCCCTTGTAGGTAACTACTGATTTTTCTTTTGCAGTTCTTAGGAGTCTCTCCTTATCTTTAAGCCCTGTCATTTTAATTTTGATATGTCTCAGTGTAGTCCTCTTTGGGTCCAACTTGTTTGGGACTCTCTGAGCTTCCTGGACTTGTGTGAGTTTTTTCTTCACCAGATTAGGGAAGTTTTCAGTCATTATTTCTTCAAATAAGTTATCAACCCCTTGCTCACTCTCTTTGCCTTCTAGTATTCCCATAATTCAGACGTTGTTACATTTCATGCTGTCCAAGATATTTCTTAAGCTCTTTTCATTGTTTTAAATTCTTTTTTTTTGGTTTTTGCTGCTTTGCCTGGTTGTTTTTTCTACCTTGTCTCCTAAAACACTGATTTGATCTTCTGCTTCATAGAACCTACTCTTTATTCCTTCTGGTGTATTATTTATCTTATAGATTGCATTCTTTTAAAAAATATTTTATGTATTTCTTCTTAGAGAGAGGGAAAGGGAAGGAGAAAGAGAGGGAGAGAAACATCACTGTGTGGTTGTCTCTTGCTCATCCTCAACTGGGAGCCCCCGACCTGGCCCACAACCCATGCATGTACCCTGACTGGGAATTGAACCAGTGGCCCTTGGTTTGCAGGCCCGCACTCAATTCACAGAACCACACCAGTCAGGGCAGAGAGATTGCATTATTTATTTTTGACTGATCCTTTTTTTATGGTTTCTATGTCTTATTTCATGTTGTTGAGTATCCTTATAATCATTACTTTAAATTATCTATTTAATAAATTCTTTACTTCCATTTCATCTAGCTCTTCTGAAAAATTCTCTTGTTCTTTCATTTGGGGTGTATGTCTTTGTCTTCACATTTTGGCTGCTTCTGCAGTCAAGGTATTTTCTGCCTTAGATGTTAAACTAATAAGCCATTAGTCTGATCAGTTGTTAGTCTAAGCAGTCAAATCAGTAATCAGCAGTCAGGCTTAAGCACCACGTGGTGGGGCTGAATAACTCCTTCAGTTGGGATTATTGCTTCCCCTCAGGCTGATGTCATTCATAGAGAAGTGCTCTGCCTGAGAGAGATGGCTCCTGTAGTATGGGGAATGACTCAGCATATGGATCATGGTGGCTGTTCTTTCTGTTCTCTATCAAGAGGAACCAACCCCAGACTTTCCTCAAGCATCTCTAATCCACTCTGCCCACCCTTTGCTGGTACCAAGGGTATGTGGCTTTAAATGAAATTTTGTGCTTTGGTCCTTTAAAAGGCTCTCTGCATCTCCACTGGTCACTCCCTAGCTGACTGAACCCCTGATGCTTTTCACAGCTGGATGTTTTCTGGTTTCTTTTCTGGCTTTGGTGGTATAGTCTTGGGAGCCAAACTTGGGTTTTGGACCCCACACTTTTCAGGGGGGAACCCTCCTGCTGCTGAAATTTTTCTATGACACTTCAGCTGTTTTCTGTGGGAACCCAACCAGACCTCTCATGTCTCCTCCACTATCCCTACTAGTCACATTGTGCTGAAGTGTTTTCTTCTGTCTTTCCATGGCTGTAAGGCTTCTCTGAAGCTAGTGTTAAGTTTTTTATTCAAGATGATTTCTCTACAATTTAGTTGTAATTCCAGATTGGCCCTGGTAGTAGGTTAGGGTAGCTTCCACTTACTCCTCCACCATTTTGGCTCCTAGTTATTTGTTCAGGAGTGATTTTAGTAAAAGGCAGTTTTAGAAATACATCTCGCTACATTATTCTCCTTCCATATTCTTTTACTTAAATATCTCTTTACTTCTGCAACCATGCAGTTTGCATGTCTAATATTTCAATTGTTATTAGCATTGTAGGATTTTACTACCAAAGGAGAAGTGGTTAATTACTATAGTAAAATTCCCTACTTAACTGGTGAAAGAAAATGCTACCCAAAGAAGTTAAGAAATGTGTTTTGCATTCAAGTAGTTATTATAAAAATGCACAAGTAATAGTGAAATTTTATTGAATAATAACAAAGCTAAGGGGAAGCTTTGAAGAGAGTATCTCATTTAATTCTCATGACAAATGACTAAAATAAGTACTGTACTTTTTCCCTTGCAAAGGTGAGATAATGGGAACTGAGGAGGTTGAGTTAGTTGTCCAAGGTCAGGGAGATCTGGAGCCAGTGTATAAATTCCAGTTTCAGTCTAAAACTTGTGACTTTCACCTTCTGTTATACTGCTTTTCATATCACTTTTGTTTGTTTGTTTTTAAAGCAAAGTGATCAAACAAGGGAATACAAAGGGATGTTCTCTTTCAGATCATTCTTTTTTAAAAATTATTTTTGTCTAATAATTTTATTTATTTACTTTTTCTCATCTTTACAACGTATTATCTTAATTACTTAATTTATTTAGTTTAAATACTTCTGATTTTCATTGCAAAATGCCTTTTGAATTTCATGCAACAATGCCTTTGAATTCTTTTTCTGTGACGGTTGTGTGTCACCACTGGTATTGTTCATTCAATCTTACCATATAATTCCTGCTACTTATAGAGTTACCTTGCTTAATCTTTGTTTCTATTTTGCCATGTATATAGTTGTCTGCAATATCTGTGTATAGACATACACAATATCTGAATGTTTATATAGACACATATATAATTATATGTAATTTATGGATAAAAATATTTGTCAAGAACATACACCCTTAAGAGAAGAAAAATATCCAGCATTTGTACTACAGATTCAGAAAGTTTGGAAGATAAATCATATGAAACCAGTTATAGTGAAATTATGTAAATAGTTGTCTCAGGAGACAATGTTGACAGAGGATCATTCACTCTGTACAAATAGCAAACTTTGGTCTCTGGGACCCAGACAAGTTTCACTGACAGAAGGTAAATCTTATCACAAGATGCTAGGAATATTTAATCAGCAGTGAGTCAGCCCATAGAAGCAATGTAGTCTTATATTAATATAGATCATTACTGGTGAATTAATGGTAGACACTAGGTGTTATCTTACCATGTATTTTACCACTGAATATAAATTGTGAAATAAATAAGTCCATAAGTGTTATATACAGATTCAATAAGTGGTAATTTTTCCTGTTGAAATTTGGTAAATCTTCTACCAGAATCCCATGGAATTCCAAATAAATCAGCAAATTTTAGTTTAGCTCTTTATTACTCATAATGAATCTTTAATGTACACCATCATCTACTGTTTATATTTGCATGTGGTCTCTAAAGCATTATGAGATGAAGTGATTTTCTGGTCCTTGGTATATAGCTGTCATAGAGTTAAAATGCTTCATGAATTTCATGTTTAAGCAAATGACTTCCTTTCTTCATTCTTGAGGGAAAGGAGAAATAGGCTGAGCTGCATGGAATGCAATGCTGCCTTGTATGGATTAAGTTTGTTATGAATTCATGGCTCTCAATTGTATTCTCATGCATCCTTAAAACAAACCACAAATTCTATGGGACACATATTTTGTTCTTTGTTGAACACTGAGGGTGTATAAATGATGATTTAATGGCCATGAAACTAAACTTGGTATAAAGTTACAGAGTATGTTAATTTTCTTTAGAAACTTAAAGAAAGCTTGCTTTGAATATCCTAAAAAATTAATAAGAATTCTTTTCAAGGCATTATAGAAAAGCAGCTCTGCAGAAAAATAAATATGTATCCATTAGCTTTTGCTAAGTGTACCCAGATTTCCAATTATAAAATTCTTGTAAAGTCAATGATTTTTTTGTTTTTAAAATCATTAAAATAAGTGGTAAGAATTATAATGTTATTTAAATAGGAAACATTGATGTATATAGAACAAATTTCTGTCTAAATTTAAGATTACAAGAAGGAAACACGATTTTATTTGAACAGTTTGGAGAATTCATCAAGACAAATCAAAACAGCATAGAAGAGTGAGTTAGCTGGATTGGTGTCTGGGGAATAATTGGTCAGTAACTTTTTCTGTGAACTCAGATAATTAAGTTCACTCAGACACTCTCCACTGAGATCCTGTTAGAGCTACATTTGTCCTAGGCACTGGACATATTAGATGATGTCCCTGCTTTGATGCTATTTATCATCTATTGGGGTGACAGTCAAAACACAGAAAAACTGATATGTCATATACTGTCAAATAGCTATTTACAAGGTATATAAGACAAAATAAAGCAAGACTGGGGTCAAAAATGGTAGGAATATAACCCACTTGTTCCAGGTTTAATTTTTCTCAGAAGGAGCTTTACTTTATGATTTGGATTTGCACAGGAATATAAAGAAACAAAATACTGTTGCGGAAAATAACACACACGGGAGAGATGGCGGAGCACGATCCTTTATGTGTGGGCTCAGGGGGAACACCCAAATCCTGAGCCCCACCCCAATCTCTAACTTTCTGGGGTTTAAATAGCCTTGGACCCCCTGCTTACGTAGCAAAGCAAGGTTACAGAAGCTAAATGTGGAAGTTAGGTCTAGCTACCTTATATGGGAAACAAAGGAACAAAGCGCAGGGTCCTAGCACAGAAGCACAGGGCCCTAACGTGGAAGTTACAAAGGATAAAGTAGCCTAACATGGGGTTGCCTGTCACATTCCCCCCTTTGATGCTATAAGGTGCTTTTACCCCTTTAGCATCACTATATACCTGGTTATACAGCTGAGGTGCTGGGGAAGGTTGCAACTGCTGATACTGGTGTTGGTACCTTTGGATAGCTAACACTTTGGCAGCTGCCCTACAAGTTACCGTGGTCTCCAGGTGTTGGACCAAGGTCCAGAGGATGCAGGGTCCCATATGCCTGACACTTCTGTGTCTGGTATTCTATGGTCCTGGATATTACTCTAGTCTGGTATACCTTTCCTCTCCAAGGGCAGAGGGATTGCTGTGGCAGCGGAGGAGCTGAAAGCTGACCCTGGGAGATAGTAAGAGACCACTTTACCACTGAGTATAATTCTACACCTGAGGGTATTACATTTGCAGGCTGGGGCTGAGTCAGGGACTGCATTTGTCAAGCAAAGCATACAATAAACTCAAATGCAGAGACCAAACAAAGATATTCCATTCTACAGGGGCCACAGTCACTAGTCCAATTCCCAATACTCCTGTGAAGGTGCCGATCAAAGTCAGGAACCCTGCAGAATAATGGTCCATTCCTTGGTGTCTTCTTTGTTGGCTGGTGTCCTCCAGAGCCTCAGCGTGGGTAGTTTAAGTGCAGGCCTAGTCCTCAGATCCTCAGGACCTGCTGCTGCTCTGGCCCGGCTGTAATGGATCCAAGGGGTGATTCCTGTAACTTTAAGGGCAGTCAGGGTGGTAAGTAACACCAAATGTGGCCTGGTCCACACAGGTTGAAGTGGCTCCTTTTTTCAGTCCTTTACCCATACATACTTCCCGATTTAAAGGAGTGCACTGGCCACCTTCGGGGTAAGGGTCCCTGGCCCAAACCTGCCCTGTTTATCTTTCTTAAAGTTTCCCCTGGCTTCTAGAGATATTTTGTCTGCCTTAATTCACCTTGCAACCAGAGTCCCCACTTTTGTATGCTGAGAACTGGGGGAAGTCTCCCAAAAACTAGTTCATATGGAGTATATCCTGAGGGGTTAGGGCATTTCTAACCCTAAGCAAAGTTAGCGGTAGCAAGTCCATCCAGGGCAGTCTGGTTTCCTGGTAAAATTTAGCTAAGGTTTCTTTAAGAGTTCAGTTCATCCGCTCTATCTTCCCAGAACTCTGGGGTGGATAGGCGGTGTGCAGTTTACATGTGATGTTCAGAAGTTTGGCTGTTTCTTGGATTACTTGTGAGACAAAGGCCGGCCTGTTGTTACTTCCAATGGTCAGAGGCAATCCGTACCTCAGGATGACCTCTCTCAGGAGGGCTTGGGTGACTTCCTGGATTTTCTCCGTCTTGGTGGGGAAAGCCTCAACCGGTCCAGAGAAGGTGCACATGATCACCAGGGGGTATTTAAACCCTTGGCTAGGCCTGACTTCAGTAAAATGATTCAGCCAGGTGCTTCAGCAGTGTGTGTGTTCCCTCCCAGCACCATTCCTGGGATAGGGCCGCCAGGAGGAGGTCGCTCACGTACTGCAGACTCATCAGGTCCGAATCTCCCTTGGCGAGGGGCTTCAGGTCTCTTGCTAGGGCTTCCCTAAATAAGGTTGGGGAATTCTTAAACCACTGTGGCAGTCTAGTCTAGGTCAACTGAGTCTTGACCGCAGTGTGTAGATCTTCTCATTTAAAGGCAAAATGGGTTGGCTGGAAGGTGCCACAGGAATGCAGAAAAGGCATCCTTCAGATTAAGGCAGGTGAACCACATTGCTGTTGGGGGAAGCTGGCTCAGGGGGTGTACGAGTTTGGGACGACCGGGTGGAGGGTGACAGCTGCTTTGTTGACAGCCCGCAGATCCTGGACGGGCCAGTACTCGCTCCCATCCAGCTGCCATCATGGGTCTGGGGAGGTGTAACCCCATGTCATGGAGCCAATTCTCTCCCAGCTCCCACACAAGTGCTGCAACTCGAGGGGCCCGCCCCACACAGTCACATCTTAGGCGGGGGAAAGTTTCTTTCCATCCCCCTGGCTCAGAGCCTGGGCACAGCTATTCAGCATACCTAAGTGACCAGGCGAAGGATATAGGTATGTTAAATGACCACAGCATGGATCAGTTGTAAAGCTGTTTTTGCACAAAACAGCCCCACATGTTCTCGCTCCGTGTGTCCCTTACCCTAACCCATACCCATAGGGGAAGGGGTGAAGACATCATAAAATCTCCTGGACACCTTGAGTTCTGGACTCCATTTTAAATGTTTATTTGGGGTCCCCCCCTTGGCTGCACCCTGTAACGATCTCTTATTTCAGATAGACATCCACTTTAAATTCTTTTAAGGGACAATGGACAAAGGTCTCATCTTGTAACTACTCTCGGCTGGACATGGATACTGTCCTACCTACCCATGGGTCAGGGGTGCCCTGAAGGAAGATTTGTGCAGCACAGAGGGAGTCCTTCCTGTAAAGGGAAGGACCTTACAGAATCCTGGTCAGTTGGCTGTCACCAGGAAGTCGTAGGCTCAGTGTCCAAAGGCTGGCATTACTGGACCGTTGGCATCCTGGTCATATTCTGGAAATGACAGAACCACTAAATGACAAAGGCAGGAACTTATGTAAGGAATGGCCTATCTGGAGGAAGGTGTACAAGACATGTTACACCTGTCCAAAACCCTTGTGTCCCACTATACTTCACTCAGGCAGAAGGGAATACATTAAGATTTCCCTCCTTTCAGATAGCTGAACTTTCCTGTCCAAGTCATCAAGACAGAAAAGGGAATATCAGTTCTAAAGTGAAGTCCACAGACCGCCCAAATCCTCCACCAACCCAACCACTCAGTTCAGCCAAACCGTTGAGTTTCAGGGGGTGATGATGAAAATGGGCTCCTTAAGTGGGGCTTATATTGCAACCAATCACTCAGGTTATGAACTCATAGGCTTACGTCCTATGAAAACAGAAGAACACACAGGACACAGGTTAATTCACAATAGTCCCGAAACCAGTCTCTGTGCCTGTGAGACTGTTTTGGGAAGACATTCAGTTGCAAGCCTCTTCCTGCAATGACATTTTGCAATGGAAATTAGACAGGTTCTCCATACCTGTAAATTGTACATCTTTGGTGATATTACAAACTCAGTTCTAACTTTCAAATGAAAACAGACTTTCAAGACAGTTAGCTGCACTATTCTTATGTCCAATACTGAGCATTGTGATTTTCCTTGAACCACAAATTTTCTCCTTAAGATCACCCTCTTTGTTATTAAAGGGACTACTTTGAGTCTTGCTTTCAATTCTTTGACTCTTCATTTGCATAAACACACCAAGAGCAGCCTGGATCACTTATGATCTTTAAGTGTGCTTTGCTGGAACTCACACAGGGAACCTTTAGATTGACTTCTCAGTGCACCCCTCAGGGCACAGAAGCAGAGCCACACATCTGCCATCTGGCTTTGCCTGTATCAGCTGCTTTGCTCAAATCCTTGAGGTTTCCATTGTGTCTACAGGTTTATATTTTGGCCATCCTTCAGAAAAGCAACCTTCGTTCCTTCCCTGGAAAGACTGCCATGAACCGCACAACCAACCAAAGTACCAGGCATTTCTCATGGGCTTTTGCTAGCTTCACAAGTCAATCTCAGTTCCTCAGGGCTTTCTGGTAATGACCAGAACCCAGACGTGCCTCTTTCAGGCATGACATTCCAGTCAAATTCTTGTTTAACAAAACCACTATTAGCGACTGGTCTTATTGGTTTTATGCAAAGAAACCTTATGCTATCACTCACTCCTTCAGAAAGCCAAATTCTAGAGGGATCAGGTAGGGAGAAAATTACAAGGTGTGAAGGAGATATTTCCTTCTGATATTTATCAGGCTTCTTAAAACTTTTACTATCACAGACTTTCTCCAACATTCAAAAACCCTCTATTCTTTCTTTCATACACCTTCCGGTATCCACCAACATTGCATCTCCATGCCTTATACCTTCTATTATTAACTAACACCACATAATTCTTTCTTAAAACTTTCACTTTTCTATTTATCTTTATAGTTTCCTACAGACCTTCTCCATTTTTATATCTTGTACTTTTGCATTTACTTTCCTAGAGTGTGAAGTTTCAACCTTCCCTGGAATCTTAATTTCCTTTTCAGAGTACATACAGAGCAAAATACAAAACACAGAGTTCCAGAACAATATACAGGTGGAGGCATTCTCTTGCACCAATGCGTCCATCAGTGCCTTGCAGAGACATGCTCCTTCAGGTCCGGTCTCTTGGCAGCGACATGCCACTTTGCCTCTAGCTGAAACACTCTTCAGCCCCAAATGACCCTTTCTGGGTCCCAAGTGGCAAAGGCATACTCCCCAACTGGCTACAGGTGACCATAACAGGTCTTCAGGTGACCTTAAACAGGTCTTCAGATACAGGTTTCTCTGATCAGAAACAAAACCACTCTGAGAAATTTGCTCTTTTCCCACAAAACCAGAAAACAAATAGTTCAGGTTTCCTTATTCCACGTTTAAAACTTTTACATCCTTTATACATAATTTCACTTATCTAGATTTGACCATCAATTTCTTTTAGTCCTGGTTCCTTTCCCATATTGGGAAGGACTGTAGTTAAACTTAGTACTTGGCAGCTAAAAGTCCCAAGATTTACACTTTTTTTTTCTTTTTTTTTTATTTAAATGAATGTTCAAGTACAGTTTTCACCCCCTTACTCCCATTCAAGTCCTCCCATCCCCCAGATTTACACTTTCATAACATGACAAACACTGTCACCCTGTACCGAGATTTGTTATCTATTTCCGGAAGAGGAATTTCAAACCTTCCTCTGTAGTGCAGGTCCAACTTTCCCTTTTGCGATGTGGGCACTCATTCCTCCAGTGCCCTTCTTCTTGCAATAGGCACATTGATTACGGCCTAATGTGCTTTTATTCTCTGTAGGGCCCCTCCCACCTGTGGAGGCTGCGGCAGAACGCAGGCTATGCCCACCTGTAAAGATGGAGATGGCCCTATGGCTCTGGTTTCCAGAGCCAAGGGGGCCCCTCCCACCTGTTGGTGGGCTGGTGAGTGGAGCCAACTCGCAGAGGGTGCAAATCCATGGTAAAGACTTCTCCCACCTGCAAGGGAGGGGGAGCCATGGTGGGCCCCCACTTCTTGGGGAAGCAGCTGCACCACCGGAGCACCCCCTGTCTGCGAGCCTCCATTCCCTGGGTTCAGAGCATTAATGAGGTTTATCTCCTCATTCTCTCTCTCTTCCTGTGATCTACTATCAGGGAGGGGTTCTGAGACAACTTTTCTCTTCTGAACCATCACACACTTCCCTGTCTCTGGGACAAAGCTGTTGTGTAATATAATAAATGCATTAAGATAGTGTAACTCTTCTGACAGTTCACATCACTGGCAATACTGTTTCAGCCTAGCAATAATTCAGTAACTCAAAGAACCATTCACTGGCCATCTCTATCAGAACCAGTTACACAGAGAACCTGACTGATGCAGTGCCAATACAGCATCAGCATGCAGCCCATAATCTGAAGAGATTAGCCTGGCACCTTGCCCAGTTCCAAGGTGGTGGCACCTATGCACGGCAGGCCATCCAAGATGGCGGCGACCATGCGCACCAAAGCCATTCAAGATGGCGGGGTCCATGAGCTCCAGGCCATCCAAGAGGGCGGTGACCACGTGAGCTGGGTTGTTCAAGATGGCAGCACCCTTATGCGAGGCTCATCCAAGATGGCGGAAACTCTCATGTGACCCATTGTCCAAGAAGGCAACAACCGGGTACACTACACCCTCCACAGTGGGGTACTCACATGGCTCATCCTCCATTTTACCCAAAATGGCACTTCCCGGTGCCAAGATGGCGAACTGCTCTAATTATACAATCTAGGACGGTTGAGGGTCCTCCTCCCATGTCTCCTTCCCTTACAACACAGACAAACAAAGGGTAAGGGGATCTTCCGCACGCCCACCTGGCCTACCCCTTCGCAGGGCTTGGTCGGTTGGTTTTGGCTAAGGCTGCCTGAGTAGAATTTGGGTTAAACTCCCAGCCATTATATGGTATGACCTGACACAGGAACCGCAGGTTGGGGCTCAGACTCTGTAGGCTTGGTGACCTGTGGAGTCACACACACAGACACTCTCCACTCACACTTTGAGTTTAAACAGTGCCCCCTGAATTAGGGTCAGGTAGTCCCGAGCTAAAAGTATTTAGCTTGGACATACAGGTTAACCAGGTTATGGCTGATCAGGCCCCCGGTTCTGATTGGTCCGGTCGGGTCCCTAAGGCACTTACTGATTCCGATTTGGTGTCTCTGACAGTTTGTGGTCTGTCCTTCCCCTTCTGCCCGGGTCTGGGAATGGCTGGGGATGCGGCAGGAGAGCCTCTGCCTGGGGTGGGGGGGCCGGAATCACTCGGGGAAGCTGCTCCCTCCCCTAAGTAGAGCTCCCCCACCGAGTCCCAGCTGTCTTCACCAGAGGCAAAATGCCTGCTTTGCATGAGTGATTTCCCAGTCAGGGAACCAAAATGTTGCGGAAAATAACTCACACACAGGAGAGATGGCAGAGAACGATCCTTTATTACGTGCGGGCTCAGGGGGAAAACCCAAATCCTGAGCCTCGCCCCGGTCTCTAACTTGCCAGGGTTTAAATAGCCTTGGACCCCCTGCCTACATGGCAAAGCAAGGTTATAGAAGCTAAATGCGGAAGTTAGGTCTAGCTACCTTATATGGGAAACAAAGGAACACAGCGCGGGGTCCTAGCACAGAAGTACAGGGTCCTAACGTGGAAGTTACAAAGGACAAAGTAGCCTAACAGGGGGTCGCCTGTCACAATACAAGACATGTAATAATTACATAAATACTCTAGGAAGTTGGCCATAAGGTTAAGAAAACTATTAAGTTTCAGAGTTAAATTAGATCACAGAAATATAGATCTGATTGTGGGAGGCCACTCTTCGTGGCATGGGCCTAGCTCCCACTGGGAGATGCACAGGACCCACGCCCATGGATAGGTTTTCCTGTGGGGAATCAGGCCTGCACTTTACTTAGGCCACTATAAGTCTTGTTTTTTGCTAAAACTCCCTCACCCTGAATTGAGGACATTTACTGCAAAGCAACTTCCAAAAAAACATGCTAAACCTTCCAAGGATGAGTGTAACCAGTCCAACTACTTTTGCTTTTTCATTTGCAAATATTCCTCTTCTGTGATGTGATTACCAGCATCCTCTCCTTTGTTTTCTACATAAGGTAACCACCTAAATTGAGCCTGTGCATAATTAATGAGGACCTTCTTGTAATGTGCCCAGTAAGACAATAAAAGCTCATTAGAGCAAGGGCCAAGTTTTTTGCTCCCCTTGAGAGAAAAGCCATGCTGTCCCTTTTCCTCCACAGGACTCGGTAGTCCATGTGAATTTGTCTCATATTTCATCCACAATGATGCAGACCCCATGAGTCGGGGTCCGCATCATCTGGTAGCCTGGTATAATTGCTGCACATGAGCCACAGAGTTGACACTAAATCTGTTAGTCAAAGCAAAGAAGAATATTCAAGTATTTTGTAAGACTGACTACCTCCAAAACACGAATACTGTCCAGGGTTGCTGAACAAACATTCTGCTGAAATAGTGATTGAGGAAGATTGTTTGGTATGGAACAAATACTCTGCCATAGAGTGGACAAACTCCTTGATAGCCAGCAATGAAGGCCAATAGTTCATCACTTTTGACCAGCTTGATAAAAGTAAAGATCAAGTTATTTTAGCAAGATTGTTCATTTCCTCTTGTGTGTGTGTGTGTGTGTGTGTGTGTGTGTGTTTAAGTTTGGGTTTTGTGTGCACATGTGTGTGCATGCTGTGTGAAAATGTCTAACCCTCTGAGATTTCAGTGAAAGCTATGGATGCTGTTCCCAGATTATGTCCATCCATAATTTGGAACATAGTACTGAAGCAGGAGACAGCATAGGAAGAGCTCTGAGGCTGCAATACTGTCACTGGGGAGCATTTAGCACCCTAGTTGCCAGGAAACGCTTTTTACCAATTAGGTGGAATAAATAGTAAACCAAGGTAAGGAGGAGGAAGGAGACAAGTCTCACATGGTAACTCAGCAGTCCTGAGCCTAGTCTGATAATATTGCCAGGTGTTCCAATATCACAAAAAACACTATATTAGTAAGAAAGAAAGAAAGTCCTTGAAATTCTATGTAACATTTCCACTATCTGGGAAAGAAAGCCTTGAAACTGTACTTTCATCCCAAGGCCTGAATATGGGAGAGGGTCCCCAGTGTCCAATGAAAGAGCCCATAAAACAACTTTGGTTAATTGCCTAACTCTGGTCACTGTTTGTTTTAGGAGGGAGTCCCTGATGCTTACAGAAAGAGCCCATAAATAACTTTGGAAAACACCCCAAGTTTAATTAACTGCCTCCAGTCACGTATTTGTTTTACAACAAGATGACCAAATGGGGTCTTCTGGAGCAAGATAAGAATTCAGGCTAGCAAACCTCCAGGAAAGCTGGCGACACATTTACTCGTTAATCAATATGTAACTTTTTCCCCTCCTAACCCACCAACTATATAAGTCCTGAGAAAAAAGGGCTCTCTCCCTCTCTCTTTCTCTCTCTCTGGCTCAGGATGCTCTCTCTGTTGGGGGTTCAGGGTGCTCTTGGCTCTCAGGCCACAGGGCCTCTGGCCACCCGGCGTCAGGCTGCCCAGGGGCTTGCCACCTTGGTCTCTAGCCTCTCTTGCTTTTCTCACCCTGCTTTGCCCTGAAACTTTGACTTTCACCCAATACTCTACCCAGTCCTGTTCTCTTCCATGGAAGCAGACCACTAATAAGCTGATTACATACTACTAGATTTGCTGACATGTAACTCTTTACATGTGTCAGCAAGAAGAACCAGGTCTTTCCCATCAACAGTATGAGAGGGTTAAGATGTCAAAATAAAAAAAAAAAAAGAATAAGGAAAAGAGATAGAAAGAAGCCCAAGATGTTCATTTCCCCCTTATAATATCATTAAAAAGGGAGAAACAACCTCACTGTTGTATGCTCTAGTTTATTTTTTAATTTTTTTGAGTTACAGTTGACATACAATATTCTACTAGTTCCAAGTGTATGACACAGTGATCAGGTATTCATATTATAATCTTATAAGCGATCACCTCAGTAAGGAAAGCACCCACCAAACAGCAAACATAATTATTACAATATTATTGACCATGTTCTTATGCTGTACTTCACAACCCCATGACTATTTTTATAAATGGCAATTGTACTTCTTAATCCCTTTCACTTTTTTCACCCATTCTTCCAATCTCCCTCCCACCTGGCAACCATCAGTTTTGTCTCTGTATCTATGAGTTTGTTTCTGTTATATTTAGTTTTGTTTTTGGATTCTGCATATAACTGATATTATATAATATTTGTCTTTCTCTTGTTTCACTTATTTCTCTTAGCATAATACCCACTAGGTCCTTCCATGTTGTCACAAATGGTAAGATTTTATTCTTATTATGCCCCACATTCTATTGTATTACTTCTTTTTTCATCTATTGATGGATACTTAGGCTGCTTCCATATATTGGTTATTGTAAGTGATGCTGCAGTGAACATCAGGGTGCATATATCTTTTTGAATTAGTGCTTTAGAATTCTTTGGATATATACCCAGAAGTGGAATTGCTGGGACTTATGATAGTTTTATTTGAAAAATTTTGAGGAACCTCCATAAAGTTTTCCATATGGGCTGCATTATTTTATAATCTCACCAAAAGTGTACAAGGAGAGGTGTCTTTTCTCCACATACTTGGCAACAATTGTTGGTTGATTTATTGATGATAGACATTCTGACAGATGTGAGATGATATCTCATTGTAGTTCTAATTTGCATTTCTCTGACTATTAGTGATGCTGAGTATCATATTGGCCATCTCTATGTCCTCTTTGGAGAAATGTCTATTCAGGTCCTCTGTCCATTTTTAAATAACATTTTTTCTTGGTGTTAAGTTGTATGAGTTCCTTAGGTATTTTGGATATTAACCCCTTACTAGATGTATGATTAGTGAATAACTTCTCCTATTCAGTAGGTTGTCTTTTTGTTCTGTTGATGGTTTCCTTTGCTGTACAAAACTTTTTTAGTTTGATGTTGTCCCATATATTTATTTTTCTTTGTTTTCCTTGCCTGGGTAGACGTATCTAAAAAATACTGCTAAGAGCAATTTCAAAGAGTTTACTACCTATGCTTTCTTCTAGGAGTTTTATGGTTTTAGGTCTCACATTTGTCTTTAACCCATTTTGAGTTAACTTTTGTATATAGTGTAAGAAATTGTTCTGGTTTTATTGCTTTACATTTGTCTGTTCAGTTTTCCAAACGCCATTTATTGAAGAGACTGTGTTAATCCATTTTATATTCTTGCCTCCTTTGTCATTGATTAGTTGACTATAAAGGAATGGGTTTATTTCTGTTTCATTTATCTGTGTGTCTGTTTATATGTTAGTATCATGCTGTTTTGATTACTGTGGCCTAGAGTATAGTTTGATATTAGGTAGCATAATACCTCCAACTTTGTTATTCTTTATAAATATTGCTTTGACTCTTCAGGATCTTTTGTGTTTCCATATAAGATTAGAATTACTTATTCTAGTTTTGTGAAAAATGGCATTGTTATTTTTATAAGGAATCTGGATAGCTTTGGAAATGATGGACATTTTAATGATGCTAATTCTTCCTCTCCATGAACACAGTATAGCCTTCCATTTCTTTGTATCTCAATAGAATAACAATAGTGCCTGCCAATGCTTCTGTATCCAAAGAGAAATTTCCTGACCACTACCCAACAACCCTCACTCTGAAGTTATTCAGATTAGTGCCACCTTGTATGTCCCTGGCACTTTTTGAGCTACATGCCCTACACTGGATCTTAGAATAAGTGAGTTTGTGAGAAAGTCTCTCCACAGCCCTTTAAGGGCAGCACTTTAGTCTCTGGTCTCTTTTTGTTTTTTCTCAGAAGCAATTATTGCTGGTTTTCAAAACCAGATATTATGGGGACTCCTTCTCTGAGCAGTAGTGTCTTGGCCTGGGAAAGCTGGTGTGGGGCTTGGACCACTTGCTCCCCAGGGGATACTTCCTCAGCTGAGATGTCCTTCCAGGTTCTTAACTCCTCATTGTGAGTATGGAACCTGCCTGTTCTGTATCTCTGCCCTTTTTACTAGTCTCCACATGGCTTATTACTCTTATCCTTAGTTATAAGAATTATTTTTCAGCTAATCTTCAGGTGATTTTTAATGATAATTGCTCTATAACTTAATTATAATTTTGATATGATTATGGGAAAAAAGCAAACTCATAGTTTACCAACTCTTCCATCTTGACTGGAAGACTCTTGTATGCTCTGATTTAAAAAAAAAAAAAATCATGCCTTGGCCAGGTAGCTCAGTTGGCCAAAGCATCATCCCAATACTCCAAGGTTGTGGGTTCAACCCCCAATTAGGGCACATATAAGAATCAACCAATGAATGCATAAATAAATGGAACAACAAATCTCTCTCTCTCTTTCTCCCTTTCATAAATAAATAAAATTTTTTAAAATGAAAAAGTTCATGTGCAACTATTATCTGGAAAGGTATTAATAGAACCATATGCTTTAAGATTAAAACTTTCTGATAAAAATTAAGAAACCAAGCAAGACACTGGTATCTGACCTATGTTAACAGGTTGACAAGCCAACTCTTCCATTCCACCTGTTCTTTACCACTTATGTCTTCACTATCTAGTGCATACTTTTCTATTTTGTTCACTTTTAAATTTTTAAAGAAGACAGAAAGTATTTCTGTAACAGTGATATCTACATGCCAGTATCACTTCATAGCTTGGTATATATGAATTAACTTTCTAAGTAATAGAATAAGATTGAATATAGTTTTTTTTAAAAAACAAACTCTTTATTTGAGCCAAAATTGAAACTCAAATCATGGAAAGATTCTTCATGAACAGGGGAGAAAATTGTTCCATTCTAGGTGGATAAATGTCCTAATTGTCAATCATCACTTTTGAACAGTTTGTTTCAGCATCATTAGGAGATTTCAAATTATTTCACATGCTGGGACTCATTCAACCAAGCTCACAACATTTACCCACCTTGCCTGCCTTAAATGAATCTATATAAAAATTAAATGAATCTATATAAAAATGCTCATTGTAACTGATATAATTTTACCCATTATTTTTTAATGGTTTCTTTTCTATTTTCTCTTCCCTTTTCATTTTCTTCCCCTTGGTATTCAAAATCTGTATTGGAAGCCAAGAAAGCAGAGAGTGGGGGAGTCATGATTTACTTACCATGAAAGAGAAGTACAACTCTGCATGGGGCACACAAGTCTTTGGCACTCAGGTGGTGGTGCTATGTTAACAAATTGTAAATGCCTACTTCAGTTTCAGAGCCCCACAATGGTCACACCCAGCAGGAGAGAAAAATACTTTTATTTGTACGGAATTCCTTTTAGTGTGGCTTTCTCTTCAGGTACACTTGCATAAGCACTTCTTTGTACGAGTGAATCTTTTGTTATACAGTAGGTAATTTCTTAAAAGTTCAATACTCATGAAATATTTCTAACTTGAATCTTGTTTTCCCAGAGAATTTGACTACATGATCAGAAAACTTTTTATTTGTTATTGCTTCCTATGATGATCATTGTTTAAGAGAATCAGAAATCATAATTAAGTAATATATCATTACACCAACTGGTTTGGGAGTATTCCCTAGGGTTGCTCATATGAAAAGCAGTCTGCAGCATATCAGTGCCTGAGATTCAAGATGTCTTCTCTTATAATTTATAATTTGGACATTCTTTTGAACTACATTCAGTGTTCATGTTTCTTTGTTTATTAAAATGCTGGGATGCAATTTCCATGATTATTAGTCTGCTTATTGTAAAATGGAATAAAAATAGTGACTGTGGTATAAAATTGTGATAAGGATTTAATGTACTGATACCTATAAATCCCATGGAATAGTGCTACACAGAAGTAGCACCCAATAGAGCTGGCAATCATAATATGAGAATCATAGCTTCTCTCTGTCTTAATTGGCAAACTTATAGATTTCTCTTTATATCTCAGTTCAGTTGTAGCAGTACTAAGGATGGCATCCTTTTTGATGGCATAATAAACAGTTATTTATCATCTATTTATTTATCATCTACCAATTATTTATCTATCTATCTATCTATCTATCTATCTATCTATCTATCTATCATCTATCTATCTATCTATGTAGTTGCCTACCTATATTTATAGCCATAGATGTGACAGATGGTTTCTATGAGGCTGATGACATCCTACCTCAAATGCCCCCAGAATCTTTCTGCTCTTCTATCTTAAGATTTTTTTCCAAAGCCATGAACAGTGCTTATATTCAGGGACTATAATATTCATGACAAATCTCAAACACTGGAGGATAAGTGTCTATGTATAAATGTTCCTACCTTTCTGATTTGGAAGGACCATTTTGAAACACATTCTACATGGTTATCAGATGTTACCACCTAGGAATGAGCCTAGGTGCTTACATTTATCACCGGTTCAATAATACAGCTTAATCATCTTTCTCTCCTTCTATCTTCCTGGCTTCCTGGAATCATCTCTCAAGTAAATTACCCAAGAATTTGTCTTGGGCTCTTTTGTGTAGAAATCCAACTTTAGATGAGGAACATAGCCTATGTTTTTACTCAGATCATTGCAACAATACTCTCCAAAACTGGTGAAAACTCATTCAGATATTTTTTATGTAGTGCAGTAATATTGAGACAAACTGATAGAAATCTAATTTTATTTGCATAGGAAATCCATAAACCTAAGTTATCTTTTCAAAAAATTTTATGGTGCTCCTTGTATTAAATGAATTATCAGTAAATAAACACTTATCCTAATGATACTTCTTAATTCTATTAATCTTTCCATCAAAGAAAAAATCCTTTTTACAGTGTTAACTATGTATATACTAGTCTATTTTCTAGGTTTTGGTATTGGGGAAGTTCTTATGACTTATGACCAATGAGTAATTTCACTTAAAAGCTGAAAATAATTGGAGTCTGTGGGGAGGATGTAAATTAGAGGAACGGAACATAAATTTTCACCTCCTGGCCAGGTTGATTGATTAGTAACCCAACCATTACTTTTGTGTTCACCATTTGATCAATGGAATGGACCAATAATTGAGACTATCTTGATTTAGGCTTAGATAACTCAAATCTCAGTTGGCTAAAGCTTCTCTGCAAAACCAGTCTGTGTTGCTCTGTAGGCATGTTTACAGTATCTTGTGTCTGTCTTTCTGTCAGTCTATTTTGAATGCTTTATTTAACTATTTTCCATCAAGGGCTATGCATGAGATTATTTTTTTTAATTTAATCTTTATTGTATTTTTTTCCATTACCACTTATTTCCCTTATACTTTCCTCCCCGCAGCAATCACCATACTGTTGTCCATGTTCATGAGTCTTTTAGAGAAAGAATTAATTAAGATTAAGGACTCATGTGACATGATTCTCTCCTTATGCAATAATAATCCCTGAAGAGATACATGCTAACCAACATGACTTTATCATGCAAACTTCAAGCTTCTGATACAAGGGAGGTACTAACAAATGGAAGTCTCTTTCTACAGTGCACACATAGACACAAACTAAGAAAGATGTCCATCAGCCAGAAATCACCACCACCCTCTCATAAGTGACCACTTACTCTTAACTTTGGTTTTCTTGTCCCTCATCTGCTGCACCCATTTTTGCTGCTAACCTAGCCTCTTCAAGATTTCAATAAGATCTCAGTTTTAATATCAGAGAGGACTCAAATTAAAATAACTTCCTTATTTTAAAACCAAAATAAATCCAGGATACAATGATACAATTTAAATCAAGTGAAGTTAGAGCCTCATAGGGACTTTATGATTTTGTCCAAACTCCATGAATTTATTGATATGGAAACTGAGGAACAGAGAAGTTAATATCTGTATTAGGGTCACAAAGCTAATGATAAAGTACATCAACATTCATGTGGTCTAAATAAGTTTGAAAACAGTATGGAATTTTCTCAGAAAACTAAAAATGGAACTGCCTTTTGACCCAGCAATTCCACTGCTAGTATTATATCCTAAGAACCTTGAAACACCATTCCAAAAGAATGTATGCACTCCAATGTTCACAGCAGCACAATTTACAATAGCCAAGTGTTGGAAGCAACCTCGGTGCCCATCAGTAAATGAGTGGATCAAAAAACTATAATACATTTACACAATGGAATTCTATGCAGCAGAAAGAAAGAAGGCACTCCTACTCTTTTTGACAGCATGGATGGAACTGGAAAGCATTATGCTAAGTGAAATAAGCCAGGCAGTGAAAGACAAATACCATGTGATCTCACCTTTAACAGGAACCTAAATAACAAAACAAACAAACAAGCAAAATATAACCAAATACACTGAAATAGAGAACAGGCTGACAGTGACCAGAGGGGAGAGAGGAGGGAATTTCAGGGGAAAAGGGGAAGGGTTTACAGGAACAAATATAAAGGACACTTGAATAAAAACTAGAGGGGAATAAAAACTAGAGGGGGTGGAAATGGGAAGGAGGTGGGGAGGGCTGGGTGGGTGGGCTGGGATGGGAATAAAAGACAGAAAACTGTACTTGAACAACAATTAAAATAAAATTTTAAAAAAAGAAGATGCTTCACTTTTGCCTTCTGACTAGAAAGGTCACAAGCTGTGTCTTTCTCCAGGGTTTTGGTTATTTAAAAAATTACCTGTTTTAAAATCAAGGTATTTATAAAACCCAAATTACAAAATTTATAAGGTCTTTAAAAAGGCCAAGAAATAAAAAATTTATAGTTTAAAGCAGTCTAGGAAGATATTTTGAGTATATTTCAAGATGATGGATCAACAGGAAGATGAGAGCACACACTGAGGAAAAGAAAATGTGTTAATTGAAATCAAATATTTTAAAAGTGTAATTGTATTATTCTCTTCTAACTATTACTTTTTTGGTTACAATTAGCCTTAGTATTTTGTTTTATTCTTTACATTTAAATTTTCTTCCACTGTAAAATTTAATCTTTATAAAAAATGTCATATATATTCTAATATGTTTTAGGACCTCCTTAAAGGTCATACTGAGAATGATCTGAGAGCTTTAATAGGACATGGTCACTAGAGTCCTCATCAGCTACCCAAACAAAAGCTCTGACAATTCAAAGAATTATGAGTTGGTGTTAGGATGGAGTAAGGGACTTTTTCTCTTTAAAAAGCAACTCAAGAAATCAAAACTCCAGTAGATGTCCCACAGGGCCTATTAAAAAGTTCAAGATGTGACATGTGCTTGATTGCTGAATTGGCTGTGCTTGAAGGTAAGTGAAGGGAAAGATGCTGCCACTCAGAGATAATATAACTCATTTTAAATGAGTGCTGTTCTTTAAGAATGCCCAAATTTCAAGATACCAAGTAACTCAAATCTCTTATTTATATACTTTTTTTGTGAACTAACCCAAATGTTCTTCTCCCTCCCAAAACAACCTGTGTCACCTGTAACACATGCTAGCTCATATGTACTTTTAAATAGATGCTTTACATTATGCCTTTTTTCTTCCAATAGTCTCACAGCTGGTCTCTCTGCTTCGACTTGCTTTCCCTTACAGTCTATTCTCAACCCAACAGGTACAGAGTCCTGCTAAAACAGGACACATAGTGTCACTCCTCTGCTCTAATAGCTTTTAGCTCAAAACAAAGATCTAAGTCATTCTTATGCCATACAATGGTTCTCAAAGTGTGTTCGCTCCCTGGGTCAACAATATCAGTATCAGGAGCTTGTTAAACATGCATACTCCCAGGCCTTACCCCTAATCTACTGAATCAGAAACTCTGAGGCTCTAGGGGTGGGCCCCACAATCTGTATTTTAACAATACCACCAGGTAATTCAGATGCCCAGGTATTGTTGAGCACTACTGCACTGCAACACTCCCTGCTGCATAGGTCTCCTTCCCCTTGGACTTCATGGACTACCCTGCCTGTCCTCCCTTTACCCCAGCTATTCTGGCCTCTTGAAAGACACATGAATACTCAAGTCCACTGCTACTTCAGGGCCTTTGTGCTTACTGTTCCCTGTCCCCACATGTGTGGCACTCTCACCAGCTTTTGGTCTTTTCTCAGTTGTCATCCTCACAGTTGAGGTCTTCCCACACTCTACAATGGATTTGTAGGGCAACCACTTAGAGTACCACAATTGGGTGGCTGAAAACAATAGATATCTATTCTCCTATAGTTTTGGAGACCAGAGGTCCCAAAGTCAAAGTGTGAGCAGAGCCATGTACCCTCTGAAACTCATTGGAGAGTCCTTCCTTTCCTCTTCCTAGCTCCTGGTAATGGTCTGAAATCCTTGATGTTTCTTGGCTTGTAACTGCATCACTCTAGTCTTTTCCTCTGTAATCACCTGGCACTCTCCTTGTGTGTCTTCATGCTATCTTTTTCTTAGGACACAGTCATATTGGATTAAAAGCCTACCTTACTCCAGCATGAAATCACCTCAACTAACTATACCTGTAAAGGCTCTGTCTTTAAATAAGGTCACATTCTGAGGTACAGGGGAAGAGGACTTCAGTATACCTTTTGGGGGGATACAGTTCAACCCATAACAGCCACCTTTTTAAAAATTGATCCCTGTCAAACCAGGAAGAATCAGAGAATCTAAGTAGACAGATTACAATGAGTGAAATTGAAGCAGTAATAAAAAAACTCTAAACAAACTAAAATCTTGGACTGAATGGCTTCATAGGTGAATTTTGCCAAACATTCAAAGAATGTTGGATATAAAATCTGGTCTCTGAACTTTTGGAACTTGGATTATAGCAAGGGATTAAATGTTAGTGACTGCATAGTCATACCACATACACCTTTTTCATGGGCTAGGACTACTTAAACTGTCTTTTTGTCTATCCAAAGAAAATCAATTTCCTTCCATCCAGCCCACACACAAAGTAGTGTAGTTGTTTAGTGGCCAGGTGGAAATTCACCAAAATAGAAGCATGGGTTGGAATGTCAAAGGTTGCTGTTGCTCAGGCCTTGATACTAAAATCAAAGTTCCAACATCCCTCTGAGTAATGGAATTGAAGAAGGAGCTGAGCAGTAAAATAGGTTAGAATATGGGCTTTTAAACTTGATACCCAAGTTTGCATTTCTGGTCAGCCATTTCTGAGCTGTGTAATTTTGGATATGGTACCTAATCTATATGGGACTTTGTTTTCTTATCTATAAAAATGGCATTAATCTTTCAGTGTTGTGAGATTAACACAGAAAAAGAATATAAACATTTAGTACAGAGGCTGGCTCACAGAACTCAACAAGGTAATTAAAGGAAAACGCAAATCCAGATGTGTCATATTCCAAAGTTTGGTGGCTCTTGGCTTCTTTAGTTGCATCATGGGATAAAAGAGATGGAGACCTGAAAATAATATGAACCAGAGATATGAAAATGTGAAACATCTCCAAAAATCAAGAGGTAGACTATTGGGTTAGGAATGGCACAGAAAAATTCAAACTTCTCCTTTATTTTTTATTTTTAGGAGAGTATCTAAACTTAAAGTTATGAGTTTTAAATGACAAATTTATGGCAAGTTTTATTAAAAACTGCAGGAAAGAGACCTACAATATTAAAGCATGAGGTTTCATCTTGGCATTGTTAAAATAAGGCAAAATGGCTTTGGAGTCCTTTTCTGCAGCAGCTTGCTTAACCATGTTGCTTATAAAACAGCAATGAGTTGAAACTGAACAGTAATCCGTGCTCTTACCATCTGTCTTGAAAGAAGTATGACTTAGGAATGGCTATCATTCAGACTGCATGGGAAAGAATACATTTATGATTTTTCTGGCCTTAGTTTGAGCACTCTACAGTCACAACCAAACAATTAAGAATGCCTCTTAAGCTTATTTCCAGGGCTGCATTTCAGCAGGACTTCTTTGATAGTGAGTAAAGTTTAAGCTGTTCATTGATAATTCAAATCACTTTATTAGACTGTGCTAATTAAAACACTGAAGGTTAGAAACCTTTCATCCTCACAGGATCTGTTTCACCTTTAGATTTCTCCTAGTCAATCACTGAAATTTGGATAGCATGTTGGGGGTGACTCAAATCATCAATAATTAACAACTGTGGTTTTTGCTAACTTGGTGGCTTTTGGAAACCTCAATCTGTAGCCACAGTCAGGTTTGAAGCTGTGAAAATGATAGCATATTTTTAAAAATTCTGGACCTAGACAAACAACTGTACTTCTTTAAAGCTAAGATGTCATCTGTGTTTCTGGGACTGAGGCAGGGAATAACTAAGAGTCCAAGACCCCTCCACCCTCTTTTACTAAATTTTGCACTGTGCTGTCAGGATATCGGCTTGCTGGCCCACTTCTGACTAAACATAAAGATCTTTGCTTACAGGTGAAGTATTGATATACATTTTTCTATTCTGGAAACACGAGAAGTGGCCTTTTCAGGTCAGATATGTAGGTCTACATTATGGATGGCATGGGGAGTTAGCTTTGATAAACTGATTGCTATTCTCTCCTTGCTAAGACACAACAGAGAAGATGTTCACTCTAAACAGTCACCTTTTTGCTAAATGGCCTCTGCTTAGCCTCACTCTTGTTCTAACTTCTCAACATGTCCACAGCATTGCATGAAACCAGGCTTAGCATCTATCGATAATTCCTGAAGCAGCATAATTTTTTTATTTAAGGCAATAGAGAAGAACTCTGTTTTGTTGCCAGTGCCACGGGGACAGTTTTATGAAGAGGCATAATTTGCCTTAGAATTTTTCCACTTCTTGTAACAGTGTGCTGTATTTTAATAAAGTTCCCATATATTATGCAAATGGAATGTTTTACAGACTTGTCACAGATGGCAGTTGGAAGTGACTACTGCACAATCACTCCATGCCACCTCTTCTGAAAAATGACAAGCTTAATTTTGTCCCCATGATCCTTGAGTTGAGGAATATAAGTCATAGGATTAAAAAAACATCTAAAGAGTTAACTGGGGTGCAAAAATAATGTTCTTTACAGAATGAATAGGAGAAAATAGCTTCCCATGTAGTTCCTGAAAGAGAATTGCATGCCTCCACTAACAAGTATTACTTTTTTATTGGGCATTGTGCTGGGAAGAAGGTGGGAGACAAATGTTTAAGAGATTTGGGGGCTGTTTATTTTCTACATAAACAATTGTAATTAGCCTCATTGTACATCAGATTTTTCCATCCTGGTCACCTATTTTATATCTTCCAATACCAATATTGGAGCATGTTTTCTGGAATCCACATTCTGCTTCAGGGGCCTTGCACATCCCTGTGCTCATGGCCATTGACCTCTTCCTGAAAGCAGAACCTTTTCCCCATTTTTATCACTCCTCTTTCTAAATCTGGTCACCATTAACATTTCCATGGTGTTTAGCTTATTAAATGAGTCACCTGTTTTTTAGTGAATACAATTTGGCTGAAAGAAATCTAGTTAAGCTAGTTCAAGAAGAAATGGAGGTTTTGATAGGACACAGAGAAACTTTGTAGTAATCAGAAATCAGAATGATGTCATGCCAGAGCTTCACAGAAGGTCAAACTAGACAGTGAATCTGAATCCGCACAGCTTTGGGAGTCCCAAACGTCACAGAGTCCATAGACTTCATTAAGAGTCTCTGTCATCATTATGCTTTGGCAGATTTTTATACATCCTTAATTTTTGGCCCTGTTACCAGCCCATCAAATGTTTCACAATACCAAAACCAAATTCCTTGTCAACAAATTGGTTGGCTTGGTTCATCTTTCCTTTTATTTCCCAGGTCAGTAGCCAGCCTATTGTTGATCCTTCTTTAGGTCCAATCAGACAAAGCTAAACTGAGATGCATTTGGGGATCTGGATGAAGAGTTACACCCACTGGGAGTATCAGAGGCTCTGGGTAGCAACAGGTAGTTAAAGAGAGGGGTGTGGGTGTATCCTCTAAGGTAAGTCACACTTGTCCCCAGGTATATCTATGGAATAGCAAATGTGGTACTTTAGCAAAGATAGTTTTTGGAAGAAGCTAAAGGTGGGCAAGGAGACTGTCACTAATAGTGAAATCATATTGAATAATCATTTCTTATTTTACACTGAGTCTATTCCTGACAACAGTTAGAAAATAGAAGACTTTTATGTGTCCTGTGTGTGTTTGTTTTCATGCTCATATGCACACACACGTAGCACAAATGGAAGAAAAAGTAGTATGTATGAACTTTTAGTGCCAAGAGACCTCAGAGATCCTCTGGCCCAACCCACATTTTTCATGAAATATTCAACTCATAAAGTTTACATGACAAGCTTAAGGACATGTAGCTATTGAGTAGTAGAAAAGAGACTCAGATGTCTTGAGTCCTCATCCAATGAGCTTTATAACCCAACTCTACTATATTTTGTCTCCAGAAACAAAGTCTTTATTAATTGAAACAGGCCCACATATAGCAGATCTAACAGAAAGGTACTCACTTCAAAGTGGTATCTGACCACTTCCTCAAGTCAGTCCCACTTCTTGTCCCCAGATTTTCTATTACATCATCATTTTCATTGTTTTATATCACTCACTCCAATCTTTAACCACCTTGCTTATTTGTTTTCTCATGGTTTTCCTATAGTAAAATAGGAAATTCCACAACAGTAAAGATTGCTTCTCTTCTTTGTGCCTGTACCTTTAGCTCCTGTAATCATGCCCAGAACATAGTTGACACATATAAATATTAATCATGCTTGTGTGCATTTAAAAATATAAATATTAAGGTAAATATTTGGGGGGAACACAAAGGCTTATCTGGTTACATATACTTGCTAATTATTGAGCTTATGCAAAGTTTAAGATTCCTATGGCATTAAATTTCTATAAAGGTCTCTACATATTTTTGTATGCCATGTCACATTTCAGGCTAAAACCAAACCTGAAATTCATAGCAAAGTGAGCCAGCAACATGTGATTCAGATGTGACCTTACTTATGTTGGTGTATCCCCACATGAACTGTGAGTGCATTCACCACAGAGAGTAGCTTGGCTGCGAGTTGCCACACCCCAATTCTCTTCTTTGTTTGTGGATGTTCCTATGACTCTGACAGTGAGAACTGTTCATTCTTATTCCTTGCTCCTGGAAGCCTACAGATGCTTCCTGTGAGTATGCCTGGCAGGTTACTGGTGAGGCCTGTTTATTGCCGTATCTATCAAGGCCTATTTATTTTAAAAATAAACTTTAAGTATACTGTAAATTCCCCTCACAAACAGATTTTTCCTCCTGTTTTATACTTGACAAACCTCTAACAGGAATAGTAACTCTGTTTCATAAATATTTGAAACTGAGCCTTTTAGGAAAGAATTATATTTAAGGTATTCAAGGACAAGAATGGTCTTAGTCTAAAATTTCTCTTTCATTTACTCATTCCCACATTATCACTCTCTCTCTCTTCTCTTCCCTCCACCTGCTCTTCTCTTTCCATGCATCCTTTTTCTTAAACTGCATGATCTTATTCCTGCTACCAGACTGTCCTCCCTTTCCCCAAATCATCCTGTCCTAGGCTGAATTCTCTAGTCAAAACTGCCATCCATATCTTTCTCAAATACTACTTACATAATGTAAATGTCCTTAACAGACAGGTCAAAGGGCTTTCTATTTCAAGCTCATCAAGGCTAAATATTGACATCACTTTCTTGGTCCTCCATCATGTAAACCTGCCATTCCTTTCATTAGTAAAGTCTTCTATTTCCAACACAAAGTTGAGGATAAAGAACATTGACATGGCAATGTAAAACACTTTAGAATTTAAGGTCATACTGGCAGGTTCAATTCAAACATTGCTACTTATTAGCTTATGGCCTTGAGGAAGTCTTCTAACTTCTCTTACTGTATTTCCTCATTGGGAAGGTGAAGACTAAAAATTCTTGGTATTCTCTAAATATTCTTAGCTTGTCTCTCTCTGAGCACATGGTAGTATTACATTCTACCAGTGCTTTTTAATTTTGGCTCAGTTATGTGATTTCTTTGGCTAGTGAAATATGGGTGGTAGTAGTATGCTTCACTTGTGGATAGAAACTTTGAGAGGCAATGTGTGATTTTCTAAGTCCTTTTTCTCAATGAGGCAAATATGGGCACATGTATTGAGAACAGGACTCCATCATCCTGGGATCTTGGCTGCATAATAAGCAGAGCCTTTTCCTGATCCATCATGAATATTTAGCATGAGATATTAGTGTATTTTACTGCAGCAAAACTTAACCTATTTTGGCTGATGCATTTACTTTGCAGAGTTGTTTAGTGAGTAACAATATGCATAAAGTAGCAACATAATATGCATTCAATAACTGGTAGCTCCCACCGTCAGGAGAATTATTATCGCCATTGGTAGCATTGCTATTTTACTAGGCTTATGTAGTCTTTCATTCCATATTTTATTTTTCCCATTTTCTTATTATACTATGAATATGTACTTGCCTTTCTGACCTTTCAGTAATATATAAGATCTTTGAAGAAGACAAGCAACTCCATGTGTCCTCATCAGGCATATCCAATTAGGTGTGGAATCTGTGCCAACTAAACTCTATCACTGTAGTATGCAAACATATATGGACAGTATATAAATGATGGGTGTATTCATGCTCCAATAAAACTTAATTTATTAAAACAAAAGGCAGAACAGTTTGCCAACTTCTGATTTAGACTTTGGTCTTTCTTTTCTCCCTCCTTTTTTTTACATTTTTTAGTCCTAGTTTTTATCTTTCTCTTCATGATGTACCTGTATTATCTGCTGTCACAGGCACATTATTTTCCCTTATGACAGATAGAAATGGCCACCAACAGTCAGAAGTCCATGATATAGTGGAAGTAAATCTCGTTCTTTTCTTGCATAATATGCCCACACCTGGACCAACCTCTGTTGACAGAACAGGGGAATTCCTGATTGGTCAGACCTAAGTCATGTGACTACCCCTGTGATCCAAGAATGATTGAGACACTGTGATTGATGAACCCTTTGGAACCACCAGACATGAGGTTGAGAGAAAGAGGGGTTTTTGGTAGGTACAACAGGATGCTTGATTCAAGCCTCCTTTCACCTACATATGCAGAGAAAAAGGAAATAACCTAGTTCAGGGAGCCATCCATAACAATTCTTCATTGTGTAGTAGACTTGATACTTTACAACCAATCTCCCTGGTCATTTGTCAAAGACCTCCCATTGGATCTGGAAAACAAAAGCACTGGCTAAGACTTCTGGTGGGTTGTATGTGAGATGCAGGAAAAAGAGAAACCTAGGAAGATTATTAAGTTTCTGTTCTAAGCACTTGGGTGAGTGTAGTCACTCTGTTTTTACATGGATAAAAGTCATTTCCAAAGCTATAGTTGGGGGGGTGGGCAGCAACATGTATAATTCCCAACTGGCTGGTAAATATTTTTCTAATAATCTGAGAAAACTCATAAAACTTTAAAAAAGATAATAAACAAAGTAATGTGATAGTAGATGAGTCAGGACTCTCTGGAAGCTATCCAAATTCCTCTCTTCAACACCTGCAAATTCCTTTTATAAAATGCCATAAAAAGAAAAAAATATTTACTTTTGTTATTCCTGGCCCCATAAATTCTGCCTAAAGGGCATTACTGGCTATCATGGATATGGGTTGGACACTCAAAAATGAATCAATCTGATATGCCCGTACTTCTTCTATTTTTACTTGGCTCACAAAATTTAATGAAATTATACAAATCCCTGAAATCTAATATTTTTATGTGATAAGATTGTGTAAGAGGAGGGGGTGGAAGAGAAGTTTAGAAAATGTGGTGACAGATGGCAAGTGGGCTCAGGCACATAGCGTTCCTATATATAGGGGAAGGGGGAGCATTTTTAAATTTAGATTCAAGTATTTTATATATTCATCAACATCATTTACTGAAGCAGCCTAGCTGGATAAAACTTTTAAATATTTTTTTGGTTGAGGGTGGGTTGTGTGATATATATTTTCAACAGTTTTACATATTCTTTCATGATGTCTACATTTAAAAATCAAATGATATCTATAGGCTTTGAGTATGTCTTTTGAGAGAGGGTTGAGAATATCTATTTCTAGAGAGAGTTCCTTCCAAGGAAGTTTAATGACATTTTAAAAATTAAGGTCATCACAGGTAATTTATCAACACTCTAAAATGAAAGTGAATGGTCACAATGAAGATAATTATAGTTTAGTTGACTGGACAATGAGTGAGATGGTGATTAGGACTGCTGAGGCCAAAGCCCAGTTCTGGATAATATAAGGTCAGGTGGAATGTGTTACCTTACACAAGTCACTTTATCTCTTTGGTCTTAATTTTATTTTTTAAATGAGAACTTGGACTAAATAATCTTTGGTATATTTTTAGTTTTATATTTTGATTGTTGTAGACAGTCTCTTAATGCTCCATTAATTAGGATGCTTTTGGTTGCAAGTAACAGAAAGCCCAACTCAAGCTGCCTTACTTAACATATGACAGGAAAAGTCCAGTGTTCAATGGACCTTAGGGTTGCTTTGCTTCAGAAAAGACAATTCCCTTACTTGCTTACACAGTTTTTCATGATAACAACTTCACATTATGGTTGGAACTCCTTCAGGGTCTCTCCAAATGCCTTTAATAACTCTAATAAATGATCTAGTTGCTTGTTCAGGTCTGGATGACATGAGAAATAATTTCCTCAAGTTGTTTTAGATAAATTAGGAAGAGTCTTTACAAGAGACTTTTTTTTTTTCAAATTATCACCTGAGGACATTTTCTCATTGCTTCTGGAGAGAGAGGAAGGGAGAGAGAGGGGGAGAGAAACATTGATGTGAGAGAGAAACATTGATTGGCTGCCTTCATATACACACCCTGACTGGGGATCAAACCTGCAACCTGGGTATGTATCCTGACACAGAAGTCAAACCCATGACATTTTAGTCTATGGGACAATTTAGTCTAGTGGACTAACTGAGCCACACCAGCCAGCTCACAAAGAAACCTTTGCAGATCTGTCTTCAGATATCATTGGCACAAATTGACTTTTGTGATCATCTCTGATCATGGCTAGGGAATGGGCTTACCTTGATCCACAGGAGAAACTTCTAGAACCAACAGTTAGCTCAGCAAGAGGGAATGTGGCTAAATGATTAAAAATCAACAAGGGGGCATGTAAGGAGGAACCATGAAGTTTACTAACAATTGTTTGGAACATTAAGGTCCACATAATCTTATGCAGTTGAATTAATGAAATGAGGAGAGAGAAGAAGGAAGTAGCCATAGATCAGGAGAGACTCTGCCATGCTGTCTGTAGTGAGTGAGGAGCTACATCTGCTACTCTGAGAATTCAGCCATGTGGCCTGGTATAGTAAGGAAGCAAGCATGTGGTCTGTAGTGAAGTAGCAGCCTTGCAGGAGAAAAGTTGTAAGGAGAGAGCTGATGGAGCTGTGTGAGGATTCAGCAAAGCTGATGAATTAGTGAGAAATAACAGATTAGTGAGAGATGTCTGGGATGCCGAACTGTGACTGGAGACTGGAGACTTCTCCTTCTCTCAGGGACATACCAAGAGGCCACTCATTTGGGATATGTGCCTTCCCAGACTTCACTATGATCCAGTGTAACATGGCACATGTTTTCCTAGACAATTACATGGAAGCTGAGGACACCTTATCCCAGATCCTGAAGGAGAAACCTGCTGCGAAAGGATGGCAACTTTGAAACCCACAAGTGTACCTTTCAGAGGGTATGAAGAACTATTTGTGCAGCTGGCTTAAGAACAGATAAGGAGATGGGGAACTATTGGGCTTGGTTTTGGCTTATAGCCTGGTGGTGAGCATGGGAAGTGCTAAATTTAGTGGGAGCACAGAGTTCCAAGCAGGAGTGCTCTTAGTCCCCCTATGCCCCCAAGGTTGAAATTTTGTAAATAAAATCCTATTTACCCCAGCACCAGTTGTTGGGTCATGCACTAAGGCTCCACCTGCATGAGCCCCACCCTGTTTGGTTACACCATTATATGTAATGCCTTAAGTGGTACAATTGAAAAACAAAATAAATGATTTCAAATGATAAAAAAAGGTTTTATACGGCAGCTACTAGTATATAAAGCACATTGTGAGCATTTAATGAAGACATACACATTGGGTTAATCTTCAATCTGTTAAACATAGAGAATGTGCATCTTATTTGGCAACTATTTAACAAGAAATCACAGGTATTTCTGGAATTGCCATAGTGACCAAGGGCCTATAGTAGTTTTTTGTGTTAGTGCAGTGGTTTTCAAATTTGGGTACAAACTGGAACCCCCTGGGGAACTTTGAGAAATTGTCTGAGTCCCACATCCAAAGATCCTTATATGATTGATCTAGGGTGGGGGTCTTTAGAGTTTTAAAAATCCCCAAGTTATTGCAATTCACAGCCAAGCCTGAGCATCTCAAGTGTAGGGCATCTCCACTACCCCAGAGCAGTCTTCCTCCCCATTAAGGGATGTCCAGATCTTCCCTTAAGCTTGCTTTTATAATTCTGTTCTTCTTCACTCTGAACTAGTAGCTGCCAGATTCTACCCTCTATACTAGGACTCCCAGAGGTACCATATACTCTGCATCCCAGAATGAAAAAAAAACTGAATATGAGGGTGGAAACTGAGAGTGGGGAAGGCCTACTATCAATATGGTGTGTTAGGAGAAAGGGACAAAAGAGTGGATGAGAGAAACATGAAGTGATGCAAGAGTCTCTCTCTCTGGCACTGGGATGTAGTTGGAGGTGTATATTTAGGCATTCTCAGACTCAGATTCCCACACAAACACCCATACACTATAGACACATCATCTGAAATTCTTCCCAGCCTTCTCCCTGCTCAGCCCACTGCCAACCACTCACTTAGAATATTGATGCAAATTCATAAAACACCTCAACCATGAATAAATAAGAAATGACTATATTTATTCATTTACTCACACTCACTTATTCACCTATTCTATAAATATTGATTGAGCACCCACTATGTGACAGATACATTGCCAGATGGTAGGTGAACAGCAATGAATAGAAGAGGAGCTGTAGTATGCACAAAGGCCTTGAATCTGGATAGCATTTGAAGTGTATGAGACAAGGCAATGATCATCTTATTCTTGAGTTCTTTTTAAAAATATCTTTTTATTTCTTTTTAAAAAAATATTTCATTTATTTATTTTTAGATAGGAGTAAGGGAGGGAGAAGAGAAGGAGAGAAATATCAATGTGTGATTGCCTCTCATATGGCCACCACTGGGGACCTGGCCCACAACCCAGGCATGTGCCTTGCCTGGGAATCAAACCAGAAACCCTTCAGTTGGCAGCCAGCACTTGATCCACTAAACTACACCATCCAGGGTGAGTTCTTGAGTTGTATTCTCTGTACCTTGTCTGTTGTATGAATACTTGCTGAATGAATACCTGAGTACATTACTGAGAGAAGACCAGAGTGATTGGAGCATGGTGAGTGTATGAGTAAAATTACATTTAGGTTGGAAATATAGGCAAATATTTACTCTGTGTTCTGTGGCATACATCTTTTTAAAAAAAAATAGACATTATTTTCTGTGCATCAAAAAATCATTAGATGTTTTCAGACACAGAATGATAAAGTCAGAAAAAGTATCTCTGAGACCAGAGGGAGAAGAATGAGCCATTTAGACATCAAATAAGATTAAGAATATTCCAGAAAGAGGGAACCAGATGTGCAAAAATTTGTAGTCAAGAAGGTCATGTATGAATAACTGAGAAGCACTATGCTTTACCTGGAGATAAAGAAATGAAAGGTAATCTAGTGGAGAGACAGGTGCCTATATATGACACCTGGAAGTATATGCTATCACAAATATAGTTGACGAGGAATCATATAGGAGTGTAGAGAAGGGCTATCTAACTCAGACTTGGGAGGTCAAGAAAAACTCCATGGGGAATGGAGCACCTGGACCAAATTGAGAAAAATGGGTTGATTTAGGAGAAAGAAGGAAAGGGAAGGTAAATGAAAATGGAAGGGGAAGCTAGGATGCAGCAAACAGAAAAAGGTGTTGGTGTGGGAGGAGAGGGATGGAGACAACTGTACTTAAACAACAATAAAAAAAGTTAAAAAAAAGAAAAATATCTTTTGGAGATAATTTAAAATGCCTCTGTATTCTATTTTTTAATTTGACATGCTGAATAAAAATAAATGTGAATTATAAAAACAAAACAAAACAAGAAAGAAAAAGCTGAATCTGCATAAGCATCAAGAGGTAAGAGAACATCTTAAAATTTAGAGATAAGTCTTAGGTATAGCATAGAAATCAAATTTAATTTTAAAAGTTTACAGAGACATAATATTCCAGGCATGCTCATATACACTGTAACAGTAATACTTTCATGTAGGCCCTGGCTGGGTGGTTTTGTCACAGGTAGGCACAGGTAACCAGGTTCTTAGTGATCAAGGACAAAGAATTTAACCGAACACACAGAGTTTATAGCATGAAAAAGAGGGAAGATTTATTAAGCGATAGTACACTCCACAGAACATGGGAGCAGGCCAACTCTGAGCAGAGATTGCCCACACGGGCTGGAGGGATTCTATTCTTATAGGACAGAAGCTTCCTGGCTAGTCTTTGGTGGGCTTCTACATGTACAAGGAGTTGCATTTCAAAGCTACTGCGCATGTGTGGTTTCCCATGATTTTCTTGATTGGCTACTGGAGAAGGGAGTCCCACAATGTTAATTCATTATAATGCTATTATAATGAATCAGGGGTAGTGTGCAGGTGCATTCTTTGAGCCACCATAATTCAGAGTTATTCCAGAAAACAGGAACAACCAGTCTTAGGGGGTCTTTGTCATGTATGGATGTCTTTTGTCTTAGCCCTGTGGGGCCTCTAGAATTTCCTTCCTGACTATCTCCTGCATCAGTTCTGTTGTTTAGGGCTTCATCCTGATACATCAATGTTGCTGGTTCAATCCCTGGTCAGACCACATGCAAGAATCAACTAAGGAATGCATAAATAAGTGGAACAACAAATCAATATCTCTTTGTCTGTTCCCCATTTCTTTCTCTGTCTAAAAAATCAAGACATAAAAATTAAAAAAATAATCTTTTGATATAGATATCAGAAAGTAACTGCTGTGAAGTTATCTACATAAGATCATAGTGAGGAGTTGATGTTGAAACAAGAACCCAAGTGGTCTGACTCCAGAGTCCAAGCTCTTAGCTCTTCTACTTACTCCCTCAATGACCAAGTCACAAAATAAAGAAATAAAAGGAGGGAAGCCCAGGTACATATGCATTCAAATATATGTGTATTTCTATTTCCCTATATATTCTCTATTTCTAGAAATCATCTCTAGATTCAGCAAGCACAGATATAGAACATTTTCAGCATCACAGAAAGTTCTATTGCATAGTACTGTGAGAGTGAAGCAGACAGGGAGGAAGGGAGGGAAGGAGAGACAGGAACCTTAGATAAAGAAACTAGTATCAGTGGGAGAGGGGTCTCTTTTAGGTTCAATATAATGGAATTCTAAGTGCTTTCATTTGAGTTTTAACATTTGTAGATTTTTTTTTTTTGTTCTTCAAAACTGGGCTGTGAGCTCTACCATCAGATCATATTTGGATACCAAATACTGAAAACCAGGACTGAAAATTCAGGACAGCTTCATTTTTTTCTTCTAGCAAAATATCCAACAGAAATTTAGTAGCAGGAGGTATGGGTTTAAACTAATGTATTGGTCAATTTCCTTTCCTTACCATCATAGCAATAGCCTCACAGAACAAGGTGGTCACCTGAATAAGTATTGCCACTTCACAAATGCATGCTACAGGCTAGCAAAAAACAATAAACAAAAAGAAACTAGCACAAGCTATTGGGAGAGAGTGCAGAAAATCTACTTATTTCTAGAAAAACAATTCATTATGCATGCCATCTTGATAGTGAACTCATGTTTTATGTTAATTCATTCATTATTATTCACTCATTTGTACAAACATTTGAGTGTCTACTATATACCAGGTAGTACATATTATATGTTTGATTATGAGTACAGTAGTGAAGAAGATGCTGGTTCTTCTTGCTCATGGTGATTCTAGTAAGGAGATAAAGCAGATACCAAACAGATAATTTCAGAAGTAGTTAATTAAATTACAGTGTTATTTAAGGCTATACAGATAATATTCTGAGAGCTGTAAGAGTATAAACCACAGTGACTTGATCTGGTTTGGAACATTAGAGAAGGTTACCGGGGAAAAGTTTTCTTGTTCCATTTAAGGACCCAAGAAAAGACTAGTAGGAACTAAGAATGAGTATTTGTGAGAGACGAGACTAGAAAGTAAACAGGCAATGCCCAGTAATGCTCATGCAATGCCCTGTCAACTATGTTCACAAATTTGGACTTTACTAAGTATAATAAGAAACCATTGAGAGGTTTTTAAATAACAGGAGTGACATGATGAACATGCATCTCAGACACGTTCCCTGCAACTGCAGAAATGGGTGGGAGGCATACATTCAAAGGCAAGTGAACTAGTTAGGAAAATTTTGTCAGAGTTCAGGTGAAAGATGATGGTGGCCTAGGTGCTGGTATCTGAATGCAGAGGGACAAAATGAACAGATTTAAGGCATGCACAGAAAGTGAAATAAGTAGTAAGTGACTGATGGGATACGGGAGTTCATGGAGAGGGAAATTGTAAAGAGAATCTTCATTTCTGACTTGAACCAGTGAGTTAGTGAAGGTTCCATGTCTTAGAGTGAATCTGGGGACAGTGACTATGAATCCAGCTATGAATCTGAGAGTTTTATAAACCAAAGAAATCATGTTGTTGCTTTTATTATAAAAGCAGTCATTTTCATGACCTTTATGTGCTTATATGTTTATACTCTTGTAATTAAGTGACAGCTTGATGTCTAACAACAATTTATCACTTTTATTAGAGAGAAGGTGGTGAAGCTGTTATGGTCTCAACTTTTTATCTATTTTAAAAGGGAAATAAAGAAAGAAGTGGAACAAAAAATGACCTCATTCTTTCTTTTTCTTCTGCCTGGGACACAGATAAGATAAGCAATGAGGAATTATAATTGATAAAGTAATTGTAGAGATAACCTGCTGGAGGTGAAAAATGAAACTCTTACATGAAGGTTATCTTTTCTTCCAGCCTAAGAAAAATCTTGTCTCACTGAAAATTCTGTTTTCTATATTCAGATTCAAATTATAGTATTGAGTAGCAGTAGGTTAATAAGAAATGATTTAGCTTCTGCTCATTCTCTGTTACTGCTAATGATTTTTATTTTTTTCTTGATCAGTAGTTTTGGGGTTTTTTTGTTTGTTTGCTTTAGTTATGTTTTTTTTTTCTTTGTGGATTCTGTGTATTAAAAAAAATTGTTTCCTTCTTCCTTTCTACTGCTAGGAAGGTTAGAGTCAAATACTACTTCCTCCATGTCACTTGACAGTTTATATTTTATACTCAAACTTCACATTAGGTTCTTCTTAATTTGCTTACTGCATCATGTTAAATTTATTGTTTCTTTCTAATTTGTTTGCCTGAAATTTGGTTGCTGAGAGCTAAGAGCTCTGGGAATCAAAGATGAGTCTGCATTATAGTTCTTCAACTTTACTAGAGGTATTACATTAGTTCAATCTTTTAGCTTCTCTGAAATTTAGTTATACATCCATAAAACAGAGATCACTGTAATACAGACTTATTAGCACTTTAGTGACTATTGAATGAGACACTGCATCTAATACCTCAGCCAGGGCTTGGTACATAGAAAAAGTCCCCCCAAAGTAGGTATTAATGCAATAGAATCCTCCTCATTATTATATGATCATCAGTCATTATCTGTATTATATATTATTAGTATAATTCAGATTTTCTTGTTATACTTCATCAGCTTTCTCTTCATCCTTTTCCAATTTTAGCTTAAATATAGTTTGAAACAATTCATGTTACAGAGTAAGGAAGTAAGTAAAACAAGTATGTACATTTTATTTAGGTCCCAAAAGTAAAACTGACAAACTAAGGATGCTGGTGTGTATCTGATGTGGGGCACATATTAGGTAAGACTCTGTGATAGATGAGAATATCTCAGGTGAGTTATAGAAAATAAATGATATAACATAAATGATTTATGCAGCTAGGCTATGGGCAAACCATATGCTAACATTATTACTTAGCCAAGAGAAAAGGTCTTTTGCTATCTTATGACCAGGGGTTTAAAATGAATATTGTCAATCAACTGATGAGGAGCTCAGTTACTGCACAAAACAGAACTTGGGCTTCAGTGCTCCTGGAGGTATATAGATCAGAGATAAGGTACCAAGACCATGATCCTTTCACGCATGACTCCATTTCCATTAGCCAATTAAAATGAACAATAAAAAAAATCAGGACTGTGAAATCACAACCAAAATGTGTTATTTCAAGAAATACTTAGAACTGGTTTAAATGGTGTGTATTTAAGCCACTTTAGTTTTCATGAGACTGAAAGTTGGCATGTTTCTCAGTCCATATGTAATTTATTTAAATTCCTTTAGTTGTTTTTCAAATTAGAAATATGCACAGACATAAAATCATGCATGTTTCATTTTTTTCCTGCAGATTTGTGAATTAAAATTAGCCAAATTATTAGTGGATTGTTCCTAAACTAAAGATGCCAAGGAATGAAAAGTATGGCAATCAGGGGAATGAGGGGTTTATGGTGGTACTTTGGGCTTTAATGCAGAATTCAGGCCCTCCAATGGTTTTCCCAAGTAACAATACTACAAAGTATATAAGAGCATTTTAAAAAGATTTTCCTAATTATTTGAAGAGACACAGGGAGGAGTCATACTCCACAGGATATATTTTTCTCCCAAGAAATCCCCACTAGAAACTCCTGTCCTCAGCGCTTATTTTCCTGAGCCTTTAATGTGTTTCTCTCTGTGTCTGTCTCTCTGCTCCCCACCATTTTTTCTTCCCTCCAAGTTTCTACCCTATTACATACTCTATCCCCCATTATTTTTCTGCCTTTTATTATACAGGGTAACTTGCTGAATATTCTTGGTTATTTAAGTATGATGATTGTCTCAGCTTTCACTCCTATTGTTTTCACTGGGCATTTCTTATGAATAAATGTGGGTTCTGGTTATTAGGATTTTGTGGGGGAGGTTGCCTGCATACATGTGCATTTATACAGATACCCTATTTTAAAAGGTATACCTTTAGGGGTTTGACCTGGTTGTAACACCCACCTCCGTAGTGTATCTCAAATTCATGAAACTGGGTGGGCTAAAATAATGGTGCTCTGGTCGTTTGCCTTTTGACATATTGTGTTATATAACAAAATGGCTGAAGAGAGCAGATCATGACCAACATAAGTGATCAGCTTATAACTCCCGGCTTATAAGGACCCTAAGATATTCCAGCTGCAATACCAATGCTTTGGATTTCTCACTGCTCTGATCAAAAATCTCCAATGGATTTCTATTGCAGAAGGCTCTGAGAAGGTAGAAGCTTGGTATGATGTACATAGTGTTATATCTCTTCAGTCCTTAGAACAGTGGATTGAGTATAAAAATTTGTTTAATATGTGAATAATACATGTTAAACTCTTCATTAGTTAGAATAGACTTGGTTATGCTGTAACAACAAATAGCCTCCAAGTCTCAATTGCTTAAAAACCAAACTACTTCTCATTCATTATGTACATCCATTTCAGGTTAGTACAGAAATGGGGGACTCTGCTCTTTGCATTTGCCAAACCAGGCTGAGAGTGCAGCTCGTCCCGGTTCCAAAGGCAAAAGAGATGTGGAAAATGTTACTCCAGTCTGAAGGCAGTACCATCAGTTCTGCCACTACCTCACTGGCCGGAGGTTGATGGCCCACCCAACCATAATGTGATCAAGAAGTGCAATTCTACAATTACCAAAAGGTAGAAAAGCCCAAACTTCCTTTCAAAAGGTATAAAAGTAGTTTCACTTTCAGTTTGGAGAATGGACTAAATTGCCTTAAATATCAATATGTATTATTAGGACAAATGATAATTGGCTGTAATACAATCGGCTACAAGATATTTAATAGAAAAAAATGTAACAATATTTTTGTTTTATTATATACATACATACATACGTACACAAAAACTCACAAAACCTTAGCACAAGGGCAAGTCTTTCTTCCAGTCTTTTTTTTTTTTAACCATTTTTAACAATTCCTGAGTGCCTTGAATATAATGCGTAGAATTTGTTTCAAGATTGTTAAATTGAGTTGAATTCTAGATAAGTAACTATGCTGAGCCTTAATTAAATCCCAAGAAATTAAGAAAATAATAGTTAGATTTTCAAAATGATTGTCTTTATTGGCAAATATAAACTTTCTTCTCACTTCAATGCATTAGCATAGCAAAAACAAAACCAAAAATAATCATAGGTCAAAAACCAATCTCCAAGCCCTGGCTGGTGTAGCTCAGTGGATTGAGCGCGGGCTGCGAACCAGGCATCTCAGGTTCGATTCCCAGTCAGGGCACATGCCTAGGTTGCAGGCCGTAGCCCCCAGCAACCGCACATTGATGTTTCTCTCTCTCTCTCCATCCCTCCCTTCCCTCTCTAAAAATAAATAAATAAAATCTTAAAAAAAAAAAAAAACAATCTCCACACTTCTATTTTCAAAATGCCTGAAATGGACTCAATATTTGCCTCTTAAATTAGTGAACAGTTTTTTTAGACTGTCTTAATGTTAAAAATATAAGAAAATGTAATGGCTAACTTTGGGAGTTTGTTTTTTTCATTAATTGTTTTATTCCAGTATTTAAGAGATGGGTTCCTGCCTTGGCCAGAGTGGCAAAGTTGGTTGGGCATCCACCTTCAAACAAAAAGGTTACTGGTT
>PVIA01007046.1:0-46980 GCA_004024845.1 Tonatia bakeri
AGTCTTATATGCCCCTCCAGCTGGGCCGTCTGGAAACGCTGACCCAGCACATGGCTCTGGCCACGTGAGCAAGCTTAGTTGGAATAAAGAGGCAACTGTGTCCAGTCCCCAGAGGCCACCTCCCCCCAGGATGGCCTCTCTCTGATGAAGCCTATACTGCCAGCAATGGGGGGTAATGTAATATCAGAGCGTAAACACTGCCTGAGGCCGACATGGCTGAGTGGGGAGGCAGCTTCCCATGGCACCAACACAGTCCCAGGGTCTGCATGTGTGTCTGTGTATATACAAGTGTAGGAGTGCAGGTGTTGTGTGTAGATGTGTGCAACATGTGTATGTGTGTGTGTGCCCTATGTGAGCATGTATGAGTGTTTTGTGCTCGTGAGTGCATACATATTTGTGTCCCTGTCTGTTGAGTGTGTATGTATCTGAGTGGGCCCCTGTGTATGTGAACATGTGTGTATTTGTGCAGGGGTGTGTGTGCATTTGTGCATTTACGGATGTGACTATGTGTGTCATGTATGAGTGCACCCACACATGTGTGTACCAGTCATGCATGTGCAGTTCATTGTGGATAGGCTTGGGGCATCTCCGGCCACTTTTTCCCCGGCACAGGGCATTGTGGTCAGCCTGCAGGGAGGCTGGGCATGGCAGGCTGCCAGAGAGTGTGGTCACCCAGACCTGGTTCAGGCCTGGTTACTGCTCCGTCCCTTCTTTCCGTTCTGCCCACACCCAGGCTCGGCCTCGAGTCCTGGTGTCTCTGGGGCACCCGGCAAGCATAGGTTTCTTCTCTCCTAAGTGGAACCCCCAGTCCCTGTTCTTTGGAATTACCCTCTCCTTTCTCCTGCCATTGGCAGGTGTGTCCTGTGTGAGTGACCAGAGTAGGGCTGGGACAGAAAGCAAACTCCCTTTATCGTCCTGCGGGTTGTGACAACTGCCCTGAGGTCTGCGTTTCTCACTGGGGGGTTGGCCGCCCTGCCGGCAGGCGGCGACTCGGGCGAGGGCCTGAGCTGTGGTTTCTGATGCTGGGGCTTCTTCACCAGCTGCCCTGGGCTTGCTGGGCCCCTGGGGTGACAGAGATAAGACCTGTTGTTTATGTTCTGGAATGTGGATGAATCTTCAAAATGGTGCTCAGTGAGAAGCCCTACACAAAATGCCACACAGTAGGTGATCTCATTGATGTGAGATGTCCAGAACAGGCAAATCCACAGAGATAGGAAGTGGGTTCATAGTTGTCAGGGACTGGGAAGGGGACGGGGGCAACTGTGGATGGGTTATGGCTTCTTTTGGGGGTGATGGAATGTTCTGGAAATAGATAATAATGCTAGTTGTACAACCCTGTGAATGTACTAGAAACTCCTGAAGTTTGCACTGTAATGGGTAAAGTATGTGGCATGTGAATTTTATCTTCATAAAACGAAGTGTGAAAAAAGGAAAAGAAAGAAAGCAGGACCTGTCCTTGCCCCTCCATTGCCCACATGCTGTGGTCCGAGGTGGGTTGAGTGTGGCTCCCTGCTGCCAGCGTACATGCAGGTGCTGGGTGGTGTCAGGTGTCTACCCCTGGCCCCATGGGGAAGACAGAGGAAGTGCCATCTTCTGTTGTATGAAAGGTGAACAAGGCTCCCCGGGTGCCCCTCACTAAGCCCCTACTCTGCCCCAAACCAGTGCAGCCTTTAAGAGGTGGTCCTGGGGGTGGGAGGCCCAGAGAGCAGCTCCTCTCTGAAGTCAACTCAATGGGAGGTGGTGCTCTGGACCCTGGCACTTCCCTGAGCCTCCTGCAGGTTCCCCTGATTGGCTGGGACTCCTTTGTAGTGAGGCAAGGTGACAGCTAGGGGGACAGTGACCCCAGAGAGTGATGTGGAGCATCCCTCCCCTAGTTCACCCATTTACATGTAACTCTTCCTGGGTCAGCTGTGAGGCGGAGAGGTTCTCTCACCCTGTGCTACCCACAAGGCAGAAAGAGTGTCCACAATGTGGGTGACAGGGACACAGCCCAGGGAGGCCAATGAGGCTGTTAAGGAAAGGACTGCTCACAGTCTCTGATGCTCCTGATGCCTCCCATGAGCCTGTCACCTGCAGTGGGGAACCTCGCCAGGCTTACTGTAGCTAGGCACGGGGTTCTCTCTACTCCCAAAACATGCTCAGGCGCTGACCTCCAGCCATGCTACCCTCTTCCCAGTCAGCATGCAGAACAGGCCCCCAGGTTCCTGTCAGACTGGCCTCCATCTCCTTAGAGGATAAATCGCAAGTGAAACTGAAAGAGCCCTTGATCCTTTTGCTCCAAATCTCACAGGCAGTGTCTCCACACCCGGAAGGCTGTCGCCCATTTCCTGGGAGTCCACCCCAAGGGTGAAAGGCCGATGACACAGGATGCTGGGAAGGCAGGAAGGAGGGGGTGTCTGGTTGGGGTCCCAGCAGGCAGTAAACTTGTCTTTTAAAGATTTTACTTATTTATTTTTAGAGAGGGGGAGGGAGGGAGGAAGAGAGGGAGAGAAACATGGATGCGAGAGAGAAACATCAATCAGTTACCTCTCACACGTACCCTAACTGGGGTGGAACCCACCACCCAGGCATGTGCCCTGACCAGGAATTGAACCAGTGCCCTTTCACTTTGTGGAACAACGCCCAACCAACTGAGCCACACCGGTCAGAGCTGGGCAGTAAACTTTTATGGCTCTAACTCACGCAGAGTTGGCCCCATAAGTGCTGGGCGTGTGCTTCTCTCAGCCTGCAGCCCTCTGAGTCTGGCCATGGTGAGAAGGCGTCTCCTTCCACACATGAGGTAGACTGAGGAAAGGCTCACCCCCGGGAACTGGGACAACACTAGTGTTGGGCGGGGAAGTCACACTCATGCCGCCTCCTGCCCTTGGCTCTTCCAGTGGCCAGGTCTCTATGGCCAGAGCTCAGCAGGGCTGCTCCAGGGCCCAGGATGGTCTTGGTGGTATCATTCTGTTCTGTAGGCTGTGAAATGGGGGTGTAGGGCCACTTCCCATCCGCACCCAATCCAGGGTGGGTCTGAGCTTGGCACTGGTGACAAACAGTGTGAGAGCCTCTCCTGGTGTTACCAGTGAATAAATGAGCTGGCCTGGCCAGTGGTATTTGACCCACTGTTTTGGGGGGACTCAGGGTGAATGAGATCTCAGATGGATGTGGAGGGCTGTCAGGGACAACCCTGGGGGATGCTGGATGGTAACAGAAGATCTAAGCAGCTCTGTCCCCAGCCCTGGAAGAAGGCGCCCCACAGGGAGGGTTGGGCATGACGGCTCGACTGCCAGCTTTGAGAAATCAGGGACTGCCACCTCCAAATCTAGACCTGCCGCTTCTCTTGAAAAACCAGCCCTTCTGGAAGTCTGGACCACATTCCTGCACCTGCCAGCCCCCCACTGCCCGGCCCCTCCAAGGGCCCTGAGGAGGTTTCTGGGAGAGGAAGCCGTGTGGGCTTTGCTGGTCCAGGTACCTATGGGGAGCGGGACGTGCATCCCCAGAGCCTGTTACTGAGTGGGGCTGGGGGGCCTCTCTGCCTGGTGGTCCACCTGCAAGCTGTGTCGCATCTCAGTAACAGCCCAGAGTGATCCCCGTCCTAGTCCTGCGACCTGTGGACATATCACCTCCCTTGGCAGAGGGGTTTTGCAGACAGAGAGGAATTTGGCAGACAGGGTTAAGCTGAGGAGTTGGACATGGGGGTGATCCTGGATTCCCAGGAGGCCTGGTGTCATCACAGGTTCCTCATAGGCGGAGAACTTTCTTCACTGGATGCTGAAGGGAAGTGAGAGACTTGAAGTTTGAAGAGGCACATGTGCTTCTGCTGACTGAAGATGGGGAGCAGAACTTGATGGGGACACAGGAAGACAGCCTCTAGAAGCCAAGGCCCAGCCCTGCTGGCATCTGTGTGAACTTGGAAACAGCTTCTCCCCAGAGGACGCAGCACAGAGCCTGGCCTGGGAGCCCCAGGGCCGAGGGGGCAGGCTGGCCTGGACTTTCAGCCCACAAGACTATAGGAGGGCCCACTGTGCCATTTCAAGCTTCCAAGTTTGTGGTCACTTGTTATGGTAGGAGAAATGGTTCCATGTTCTGTTGGTAGGTCTTGGGGTCCCTGCTACTGTGATTTGGAGGCCTCCACCTTTTTCTGAAGCCAGGATGGGCCTCCTCTTCCTTTGCCCTTCAGGCTGGGGCAAAGGTCCCTTACAATGTTCTTGGCACCAGGCTGGACAGAAGGAGCCCAAGGAGAGTGTTAACTAGGACTAATGTGGCCTGGCTGTGGGCAGCACCAGCCACTATCCTGCTTGTAGTTCTCTGAGGAGTTGGGTAGGGAGACCTGGCATGCAGTGCCAGGAGAGACAGTCTACCTGGCACATGAACCCCAGACAGACTGTGGAAGTTGGTATCAAAGGGCCAGGAAGTCAGGGCCAGGGGGATTTGGCTTCACATTCACTCGAGGGAAGGAGACCTGAGGGTCAGAGGAGACCACAAGCTCAGTGTATCTAACACTTTTTAAAGACCACAAGTAAACACAAGAACTGAGTAGGCACTTCCCAGAAGAGGATGCCTGCATAGAAGATGCTCGACCCCGTGAAGGCTGCACAACTCTGCTGTGTCCTTATAAACTCAGCGGCTGCCCTGGGGTCTAAGTTGTTTTATAAAGCACCCACCTCACCCTCACCGAACAGCTGTCAGATCATCATTCTGCTATGCCCTACTTGGAGGCATCACAGTGGCCTCCTGGTCTGTCCTAGGCAAGTAGACTGGTCTGTGAACTTGCAGTTGGCAGATGCATTGGCCAGAGACAGCCAAAGTGACCCCTAATTGGTGCACCTGGAACCTATCCCAAGGGCCTCCCTTTCTGTGTTTGTTTCACTGAATATCACTCCCTGAATGTGGACTCAGTTCTGCTTCCTCAGGTGTGGTTTCTCCTAACGGGCTTCTTTTCCCTGCTGGCAGTTGTCAGAGGTGTGTGTGCGGAGGGGAGCACCAACACTCGCTGCACACTGTACCTGCGGGGGCTGTCCTTGGGCATGTACCTCCCTCCTGTGCCAGGCTCCTACACCAATAACATCTTCCCTCGGGTGGTATGTAGGGTCACTGTGTGTGCTCCCCCTTGCTGGCCCCGGGTGGTCCAGCTCTGCTTCTTTCACTCTAGGGAGTGAGGCTGAGGTTTATGATAAGCTGGGCGGTCACTGCCGGCCAGGGCCTCTTTCATTCACTGTCTGCTTACTGGTCCCCCTGTCTGGCCAAGTGTTGACAAGTGCCAGGACCAGGGCATCAGTTGAACAACACCCCCTGCTTGGGCCTGCAGAGGAGCTGTGGGTTCCCTGTACAACCAGCTGGCCACCTGGTGCCTCAGCCTGGAGCATAGGGGCAGGGGCTTTGTGTCCAGCAGGTTGGGAGGTTTTGCAAAAGATGGCTGCACGAGTTCACACACCCTCTGTGGATGACAAGTGTGAGCTTGGTCCAGGTGGGGGACCCTGGGGTACTGTAGTCCACCTTTTACCTCACTGGGTACAGAACCGGAAGTTCAGCCCCCGGCCGCCTATACTCTCAGATGGGGCTGCCAAGTGGCCCATCTCGTCATCCTTGTCCCCACTCCTACCCCGCCCAGTGTGTGCATGGGGCCCCTGCCATCTTTGGCATTCCAGAGCTGCTGAGTTCCAGATGCCTCTTGGGGGCTTTGTAGAAATTTGAGGTCACACACTTCGTGCTAGCCTGACCCATCAGTGGAGTTCCTGGTCACCAGACATCACAGGGATTCAGGCCAAGGGTCAGGGTGACCCCAGCTGGGTTTTGCCTCCTGCTCCTGTCCAAGTGTCCTGAGACGACTACACTGACCACACACTGGGCAGCGGAAAGCACAGAGATTTGTGCCCTCCCAGTTCTGGAGACCAGAAGTCCAAGGTCAAAGTACTGTAGAGCTATGCTCATGCCGAAAGCCACAGGAGAGGGTCTTTCTGGCCTCTCCCAGCTTCTGGGTGCTCCACGGGTCCTTTGCTTATGGCCACATCACCCCAATCTCTGCCTCCATCTTCACATGGTTTTTCTCCCACATGTCCGTGTCCAAATCTGGGGAGGGGGTAAGATACCAGTTTGTATTAGGCCCACTCTGATCCAACATGACCCCATCTTAACTAATTTCATCTGCAAAGACCTGATTTCCAAATGAGGACCCATTAACAGGTTCCCAGTGGATATGAGTTTGGGGAATACTGGTTACCCCAATATGCCCCCTCTGTCCCCCATTTTCCCCTGAACCATGGGCCTTCTACCAAATCCTCCATCCCCCATTGCTCCCAGCTGGTGTCCATCCTCCTGTTGGCCTCTGGCCCTGTGGTCCTCCCCTCTTTGCTGCCTCTCCCCTTTGTATCCCACCCAGGTACCCCCAGCCTCAGTGGTCAGTAGGTGAGGAATGGACTCCTGAGGCTTTTAGGAAGGAAAGAGCCAGAGCTGCCATGTCCCTCAGGAACCCCCACAGCTTCCTTTGGCCCTTGGTTCTAGCTCACCCAGAGAGGTGGCTGTCTAGGGGCAAGTACCCCCTTGGGGGTCCTAGAAGAGCTGAGCTGTACTCATAAGCCCAGGAAGGACCTTAGTGCAGAGCTGGTGCCCCCAAAACAGGCTGCAGGGTCTCACCTCATGCTGAGCTCTGTTGGCTTGGCCCCTTCGCCTACAGCTGCCCATCTCTGCCCCGAACTCCAGCATGCCCTGTCTCGGCCCAGCACCTTCACCTAGGAGTAGAGCAGCCTCTCCAGGATGCCCCTACTCCTTTCCCTTCCTGGGTCCCTCACTGGGGACTTATCCAGACTTGTCCTGACCTGTAAGGGGAGGAGGGGGCTCCCTACACATGGCTGGTCAGCCAAGGCAATGTGCTTGGGGGCTGAGTAGACAGAGCCCAGTGTGGGGTAAGACCCGTGGCTTGTCCTGGAGGTCAGGCTCTCCCAAACCTTGCAATCCCAATGGTCCCGTCTGGGCCGCTGATTCCTTGATCTTTGTCTTTTGTGATGACTCATTTGAAAAAAACTTGATCTCAAAAGGAAATCATGTGAAAATAAACCATGGTGGTGACTTCAGGCCCTACCTGCCGAGAGCACCCACACTTCTGTCATGAGACTCACATCTAAAAATACTCAGTAGGCCCAGTGCAAACCCAGCTCTGACCTCCGCACCCTGAGGCTCTGTGCTGTGCCCCTCTGAGGTGAATCCCTTCTGGGCTGTGACACGTTCACACTCTGGAGCTCGTTGCTGGCAGCAGGGTCCAGAGCTCTGGATTGAGGGGCGGTCAGCACAGGCCAGAAAGTGAGGGGATGATATATGCTGTGTATCGGGGGATGCAAGAGCACAAAGCCTGAGGCTGCAGAGGCGCTGAGGCAGTGAGAGGTGATGTTGGACCTGGGTGCTGGAGGAAGGGGCCCCATGGGAGTGGCCTCTGGGGGCTTTAACAATAGTGGCAAAGTGTCCCTCCCTTTTTCCTAGCCTCTCCTACAGCCTGGCACCCACTAACCCACTTCCTGTCTCTGTGGGTTTCCCTGTTCTGGACATGTCACATAAATGGAATCACACACTCTGTGGCCTTCTGTGTCTAGCTTCTCTCCCTGAACATTGTGTGTTCAAGGTCCATCTACAGAGTAGCGAGTGTCGGTCCTTCACTCCTTTTGATGGCTGAGTGATACTCCAGTGCAGCGATTTTCAACCTTTTCCCTCCCATAGCACACATAAAGTAATCAGTAAAATTCTGCGGCACACCAAAAGTATGTATAAAGTATGTATAACCGGGACGGCTATAAAGTATGTATAACTGGGACGGCTATTGTGTTGGCTGTTGTCATTTTTTATTTGACAACCTAAGGGAAAAGAGGTTGGTGCCCCTGACTACATAGGTATTGCATGTTTTAAAAATTCTTATGGTGCCCTGGTCAGGTGGCTCAGTTGCTTAGAGCATTGTCCTATACACCAGAAGTTTGTGGTTCAATTCCCTGTCAGGGCGCGTATGAGAAATAACCTATTGATATTCTTGGGTGAGGAGTAGAAAAAAGTAAAAATTCTTGTGGCGCATTAATCGAAAATCACTGTTCTAGTGTGTGGATGGGTCGTGTTGTCTTTGTTCATTCATTAGCCAATGGATGCTTCGGTTTTGGCTGTCGTGAACTGTGCTGCTGTGGACATCTGTGTACAAGTTTTGTGGGAACATGTGTCTTCCTTTCTTTTGGGTTGACACCTAGGAGCAAAATTGCTGGATCTGTGGCCACACCACTTTACACTGCCTTGTGTTCCATGGGTCCTAACCCTGGCTGCCAAGGCACAGCCCCCCCGCGCATCACGACTCCATGTCTACGAAAGGAGAGGGTGCACATGCTCTCCAGGGTGTCAGCCCCCTGGGTCTCAGCCCTCTGGGCCTTGGCTCCCAGAAGGGTCTGGAGCCCTCCCCGTAGGTGACAAACCTCTTACTCTGAAGGAATGTGATGGTGGGACCTTGGGTGAGGACACAGTGTCTGAGCCTTCTGGGGCTGCCGCTCAGACAGGTTCTGTGGGGTGTTAGTGGACATAGTCAACCTTGGTTTTTGGAAGAGAGACCACAGGGATCCTTGGGAGTCACCCACAAGCCTGGACAGTGCTTTCCAAGGGAGCAGCCAGGCTCTGTGACTGCAGAGCCCAGAAGTACCCTGCGTTGGACGGGGTCTGCTTTGTTTGAGGACATGACTGCTACGAAGGGGAGCCTCCAGGGGAGGGGCTTGGGCAGGGGTCATGTCCTGTTGTGAGTGTTTACTGCAGAAAAGGGACGAGAGCGAGCAGATCAGTGCTTGCAGTCAGCTCTGTGAGCCTTTTCTGTTGAATAGAGGTGGTTTCCACTTGCTTGCTGTCCCAGGTACTGGGAGTAGACCTTCCTCGAAGGGTATCCCCCCAATTCGTGGTGCTTCCTGGGGCCTTGGTGAAGGCAGCAGTCACTTAAGTGGCTACTGGGTTGCAGAGGCCCCTGGCCCCGAGGCCTCATGAGCCTTGTCTACAAAGCCCCGACCAACTCATTCTCCAGATAAGCGAGCAAAGGCTCCAGAGGCTGAGGTACCCTGAGCTGACTGATTAGCCATTTAAATCTTTGACCTGTCTGCCTGACCCCAAAATGTTTATAAGGACTGACCAAGACCACATTCACAGAGTAGATATATGTTCATCATGGGCGACCCCAGGGCCTCCCATTTGCAGTGTATAAGCCTGTGTTCCACTAGGTCTGGCCTGTGGGAACTTGGAGGGTGCATTCGGGAAGTGACCAGCACCTTCAAGGATCCCAGCCTCTGGGGGGCATGGGAAGGGTTGTCCTACTAGCAGGCATGAGTCTGATAAGCAGATGAGTGGAGGCTGGAGCAGGTTGTAGAATGAGGGGTGCATGGCCAGTAGGGCGCAGAGTGAAGCTGCCCCCGCCCCCAGGATTGCACAAGCGGCTCTTGCGACTGTGATTACTGGAAGTCCTGAGGATTTCTTCACTCAGGGCTTGGCTGGGAGTGGTGGCTGCCTCCCCTTCCTGCTTCCCTGGGTGATTAACGTCCTTGGGTGGTCCCCTTCCTAGGGAGCACGCTAGACTGCTTGGGGTCCCTGCTCATAGTGGGGGGTGGGGCCCAGGGTGGGGGTGCTCAGTCACAGGCCAGAGAGCAGATGGAAGTCGTGGGGGGCTGGAGTCACCCTGGTGGCTTTTCCTGCCCCGGTGTTCCTCTCCTAGAGAACAAGGACATTCTCAGTGGGAATGCTGTGTATCCTTGTTCCAAGCCAGGTCTGGGAACTTTTCCTGGCTTTGCTAGGCCTTGACTCCCCCAGATACCCTCTGGTAAGCTTCTCCTGGGTGGGTACCTCCAACTCAGAGGGGCCAGCCAATTGGACTCTGCCTTTCAGCCAGACGCACTGGTCACAGAGCCAGGTGCCCACAGGTCACCCCTCACACCAGGGGTCCTAGAGCTAATGGCTCTCTTTGTGGGTGTCAGCAGCACCCTTTGAGATCCATGTATTTACCACTTCTCAGCCTTTTGGTTAAGATCAAGTAAGGCCCACATATTTGTTATTTGGTGAGCTAGGTGGCCTGAGACACTGCTGTGACCTGCAGGGAGGTGGGGTCAGCCAGCCGTGCTGATACACTGCCCTCATCCCAGAGATCCAGGCCCATAGTTCCCAGGAGGGGGCCCGGGCAGTGGGTGGAACTTCCTGTGGACTTGGAGCACGGAGGCCAAGTAGGAGTTCTACCCATGTATCTGAAGGGCCCCCTCCCCAAAATAGCTGCCACGGAGAGGCTGGGAACTGGGAGGGGCCCCTGGCAGTGCTGTAGAGTTTGGGGAGCCTCAGCTCACATCCCCCACATTGAGGTGGTACAGTCAGAGTTGGTGGGGGCATGTGATGTGTGGTCCATGGCATCCTGCAGTTGAGGCAGAGCCCATTGGGAAATGCCTTGACCCTATTCCCTCTGTGTAAGCCAAGCTTAGCTTTCCCTCACCCACTGTCCCTTGCCTCCAAGGAGAGGGTCTTTGCCCACTGGGGTCAGAGGGTGACCTTGGAACATGTCTTTTCTCTCCCCAGGTCATGATGCCTCCACCTCGTAGCAAGAAGCCCAGATAGACACCCCCGTGGCCCGGGTCGAGGAGCTGCCTGATGCTGGCAGTGGGGCCCGCCATGGACGGGGAGTTCCCACAACATGAGGCCCCGCCAGCTGGCAGTGTCCTGTACAGCGCCCCACCGCTGCAGAGCCCGCTGTGCAGGTCCGGTGTCCAGGTGAGCCTGGCCCTCAGAGTCAGCCTTAGGGCGGGATGGTGCCCTCATGGGGGAATCCTGCCTGCCACCAAGGTCCTCAGCTTTGAGCCACTAGGTTCTTTTACATAGGCCACGGCTGGCCCTCAGGGAGCCACCTGGGCTGGGACCCCTGTAACGGGTCACGGTTGTTTATTTTTCTTCAGTATTTCTTCCTTTGTCATTTAATATACTTCTTTCTTTTTTTTTAATGAAAATACACAAAACTTTTTTTTTATTGATTGATTTTTAGAGACAGAGAGAGAGAAAGTAAAACACCTGTTTGTTGTTCTCATTGTTTATGCATTCATTGGTTGCTTCTTGTATGTGCCCTGACCTGGGATCGAATCCGCACCCTTGGTGTGTTGGGACAATGTTCTAACCAACCAAGCTACCCAGCTAGGGCCAACAGACGTTATTTCTTAAAGATTTATAGGAAAATCGCACAGAAAGTTCCCATATATCCCTCCCCCACATCCTCGTGTTGTCAATGTCTTGGTTAATAAGTGAGCTACATTGTTATAACAGGGGAGCCAGTATCGATAGGTAGTTATTCACTGAAGTTCAGTGGACATCAGGGATCTCTTCTCTCTCGGCTCGGGACACCGTGAGTTTATATAGATGCACCATGACATGTACCCACCACTACAGCACCACAGCATCGTACAGAGTAGTGTCACTGTCCTGACACCTTCTATGCTCTGTCTGTGTACCCCTCCCCCAGCCTGGAACCCACAGATCCTTTTCCTGTCTTCACAGTTTTGCTTTTTCAAAATGTCCTAGAGTTGGGATCATATAGTATGCAGCTTTTCAGATTGGCTTCCTTCACTCAGTAACATGCATTTAAAGTTCCTCCATGAGTCTTTGTGGCAGGATAGCTCATTTTTTTTTACTTTTTAAGAGTTCTTCTTTTTCTTCTTCTTTTTTTTTAAGATTTTAAATTTACTTTTAGAGAGAAGGGAAAGGAGCGAGAGAAAGAGAGAAACAGCAATGTGCAAGAGATACATCATTTGATTGCCTCTCACACACCCACAGCTGGGGACCTGGCCCACAGCCCAGGCAGGTGCCCCAACCTGGAATCAAACCAGGAACTTTTCAGTCTGCAGGCCGGCGCTCAGTCCACTGAGCCGCCCCAGCCAGGACTGGATGGTTCATCCTTTTTAGCGCTGAGTAACGTCCCGTAGTCTGGATGGACCACAGTTTATTCATCAGCTCCTTAAGGGTGTCTTGGTTGCTCCCAGATTTTGATGAGTGTAATAAGTATCGTAAGTAACAAAACCACGATAGGCGCCAGCCGGGCTCTCATGTAACAGAAGCACAAGTGGCCCCAAGAGAAGTGTCCAGAATTCTCCAGTGAGTCAGCCTGGCACCTCCTGTCCTGGGTAGAAGCAGGGCTCCTCTTCCACTGTAGAAAGAAAAACTGCATTTTTCAGTGGGCAGACTGGAGCTTTTGGGAGCCTGGGGGAGAGTAGGTGGGGTGTTGGGCCAGAGAACAGCTTGGGAAGCAGCAGGGTTGGGTGGAAGGCCAGGTGGGCAGAGGGATGGGAGAATCAAGATCAGGGTTAAGAAGAGCTAGGAAATGGGCCCCAGGTAAGGTGGAGCTCAGCTTCCAGTGCTGGGAACCACCAAGAGGCACCAGCCCATAACCAGAGTGTCAAAAGGGCTAGGAGGATTTGGACCCTGAATTCCCTCCATGCCCAGCTGGTGTCCTAACATGACAGGGCACGGGATCTGAAATTACTCAGAGTCGGCCTCCAGCACTGGGTAGACAGAGAGTTAGCACTGAGTTGAGATCACTGCCTGCAGCTCAAAGCTGTCTAAGGTCTGGCTGAGGTCCAGCAGGGCCCCTAGCAGGGTCCAGGCACCGCCATGAACTGGTCCAGCCTCCTCTCTCCTTCCTGTTGAAGCTATGTCCACACATCCCCTGACCTACCTGAGCCTCAGCTCATGTTGTCACAGCTGATACCTTCCCATTCCCCCTCTGGTCCCCTTCATGTCCCTGTGTGCTGTCCCACAAGTGGCAGCGTGATTGTTCCTGTGGTTCCGGTGCGCCTGTTTCACAGGCTCAGAGCATGAACTTGCTGTTCTTATAACATACAGGATTCTTCCTTCTCAGCATCCTATAATTTCCCTAATTATTTCCGTAATGTTGGGCCTTTGGGGTGGTTCCAATTTTCTGCTGCTATAAATAAGGCTCTGTGTTTTCCTCCCTCTCATGGATTTGTCCCCCAGCTGTTTCTGGAATAAAATTCCTGGGTCAGAACATGCGCTGAGCAAGTAGCCGAGGAGAGAAATGTGTGTTCCTGCCACTTCCCCGTTATGGTGACCCAGGAAGCCAGTGGAGGGCCAGGATGTGAGCTCCACCTGAACAGCTTATGAAGACCTGAGGGGCTCAGAAACTGGGACATTGGGCAGCGACAGGGGACCCTGGTGCAAGGAAAGTGCCAGTCAAGCCCTGGCTTTGGATCAGGCTCCCCTATGGGCAGTCAGGGCCCAGCTGACCAAGGCTGAACTGCCCCTGGCCAGGCTGTGCTCTCAGCCTATTCCTCTAGGGCCACAGATTGTGGGGGTCGCCCCTCAGGCTGCACCTGATCAGGCCAGGGGGCTGTGGGCAACCCCTGCAGTCCGTGCAGGCTGAGTCTGTGCGGGTCGATGTGGGTGACATGCTCCTTCTGCCTTCCAGCTGGGCAGAACCAAGCTCAGGAAGGGGAACCAGAGTGGACCAGGTGGGAGGTAGAGCTGACCCCAGGATTTTCAGTGCCACTAAAGTGGCCAGATTTAGTAAATAAAAACACAGCTGTCCAGTGAAACTTAAGTTTTACATATTTTTTTCTTTTTTACCATGTGTGTTCCATGTACTACTTACACTAAAAATTAGTTGTTGCCCAACAGAAATTCCAGTTTCATTAGATGTCCTGTGTTTTATCTGCTTCCCTAGCAGGAGCGTCATCTTCCTCATCAGCTTACAGGTGGTCTAGGCAGCTAGGGCTAATGTCCCAGGGCCTGCCGCTCCCCAGGAGAGGGCTAGCCTCTGTCTCTGGGTGGAGAATCCCCAGGCAGGCTGCCGTCAGTTTCCTGTCTCTGGACCAATCACATCCCAGAGGCCTGCCCTCTGAAGGTAGAGCCACCACTTCTGGCTGCACTGGAAAATCCCAAGGAAGGCTCTGACTGGCTGACTTTATGGTGCCACCTCTGTGGGGCAGGACTGGGTATTCTCGATAGGCAGCCTTATTAGAGTGGAGTGCTCGGGGAGAAGGTTGAAGTTGCTGAGTAGATAAAGCCATGAGTGACCCCTACCATCCTGCCTCTCCAGCTGACGCCTTAAGGTCCTTCAGGACCCAGGGATTCCCAGGTCTGATATAGGTATAGACAAAAAAGGTCGGGTGAGTGGACAGCCCCCTCAGTCCTCCCCACCCCAGATACCACAGAGTCCAGACCAGCAGCTGTGCCCCTTGTGGGCCCGCAGTGTAGGCACCCACTCCCCGGACTGGCCTGGTCCAGGTGTTCTATACGCCCCAAAACCAGTTAATGCTAGTTCATCTAAGGAAGCTGAACATGGTCTGGAGTAGAATGTTCTAGAAGTGCCTTTGACCTTGGGAAGTTCATGTCCCTCTGGAGCTGGATTTCTCTTCTCGAATGGGGCCACAAGGGGAAGTGACTTTGAACCAGGGCAATGGGGAGAAGTGGGATTCCTGGGGGATCCCGTTCTGTTCCCTGGGCCATGGCATGACTTCCTTCCGGACGGTTCCACAGCAGATTCCTTGTAAGAGTTTTTGCATCACTGGTATTCATGTTGGGAAGAGGCCCTTTGCTTCTTTTCCCCAAAATTCTTTTTGTCATTTTTAAAAATTTTGCAGCCTGTGCAAAAAACAAGCAGCACCCCTGGGGCCTCTGCCAGTCAATAATGTCTCGACATGTCTCTCTCCCCTTATTCCTTGCACTGATTCTCTGGGACTGGACATCTGGACACTGGCAGGCCTCATCAGGGGTGGGGCACAGTGTTGGGAATTCATGGCTGGCTCCTCCCCTTGGCATGGAGGCAGCACGAGAGAAGGACCCATGGTAGTTTTGGCCATCCGGGCTGCTTCTGGGCCAGTTCTAGGTTAGGGTATCAGAGAGGGAGTACATAGTAGCCTGGGGAGCTGCATCCAGCTGCCTTAACCAAGGACCAAGACCTTCATGGACTGGCGGTGGGAAGCCGCTGGCTGCTGGGCTCTTGCCTTGTACTCGCCATCCAGCTGGGCCAGCTTGGAGAAGTGGGGACCGTGACAGCAGCCAGTAGGCCTCTCCCCAGGGGACAGCCTCCCAATGGGGTCCTATGTGGGCTTCATTGCAGATGGGGCTGTGGCTTGTTTTGGGGGGGCGGGGGGAACCTCTGCTGAATTGACCTGTGTGTCAAGGTAGGACATGCCGCTCCAATTGTACAGAGAGGCTGGAGTATTCACAGTCCCACACCTCCAGGCTGATCCTGTCAAATCCCAGTATAAGGCCCCTTCTGCTCCCACTGACCTCAGGCTCACTCTTCCAGCCACCCACTGGTGTTTCCCAAAGCAGGTTCCTTGCAATCCCCAGGCACTCTTGGGCTAGACAGAATTGGCTGATACTGGTAGCCCCCTTGGTCCATGGGAGCTCTGGGAGGGGTGACCTCCCAACCTGCCTAGGAAGGGTTGGACCATGAGGGCCTTGCTAGGGAAGGGGCCAGTTCATGGTGGTGGGAGCCCCTTGCCCTGGCCGTGGCCCTCGCCCCTCTGAGTAGTCTCCTTTCCCTGGGCAGGCCATACATCTCCTCCATGGGACCTTGCTCTGCAGGGACTTGCACCATCTTGCTTTGCATCTGGTCTTATCCTTTGCTATGTAGAATGGGGGTGGGGAGACTTCAAGCAGAGTCCTGGGCCACCAGCACATGGGTCCTTACGAAATGTAGTTTCATAAGGGTACCTCTCAGTCTGGCTACTCAGGCTTCAGGGATTCTGATATCACACCCACACACCCCCACCTGGTCCTGCACATGTATTGATCAATACCTTCATTTTCACTGCAACCTTCTCAGTAGCTTCGCCCAAGCACGTGGGAAACTGAAGCACATAGAGGTTAAATGATTCCCAGATGACCCAGCTAGGATCCAGGGGTGGGGCTTTTACCCTACCTCAGAGCTCCTGGCCCTGGACCACTGGAACCCTACCCAGTGAGTGGGAGAGGGTCCCTCTTCTCCCATCCCCCCAGTCTCCTTCTGACACGCTCACTCTGTTGCAGAGCGCTGTGCTGCACTACCCATGGTGGAGCACCTTCCCGCCTGCACCATATCCAGCCTTCTCCAGTGAAAGCCAGTAAGTACCACAGTGCTGGTTCAGCCACACCACCCTCAGGGGCTTTATTCTGCCTTCCCGTTCTGCAGTCACAAATTAAATAAAACTAGAACTCGCAGCCAGAGGGCTTCGACCTCCTGCCAAGTGGACCATGGGCCTGGCCTTGGCTGCTCAGAGGCAGTTGAGATCAGCTAGCTATGATCTTAGAACCCACCAGGGAAAAGGGCAAAGTAGTGGGGACAGGAACCAGGGAGGGCTCCACTGTGGGGGGTGACGATAGGTGTGGAGGGGTGAGAAGCTTTGGGGGGAAAAGGGACCAGGAGGGCATCTTCCTACAGACGGCTACAGGACCTGGGTTTTGTAGAGTAAATAGGAGTTTGCAGGGGAGCACACCCAGAACCAGGCCAAGGAATGGCCTGTGCACAGGGCCTGGAAGCATGTGTAGCTTGACCCTCTTTTTCTGGGGTGCTTGTCCAGGGATGTGGGTTCATGGGCCCCTCCCCTGAGTTTCTGAGAGGCTAGAGTTTTTCATTTTAGCAGGTGGCCCCACTCCTGTCTGCCATCATGGTGAGGAGGACAATGCCCCCACCACACCTGATAGCTCACATTGTTCGCTGTCTCTCTCCAGCCCGTTTGTGAATTCTGCCTCCTTCCTTGTGGACCAATCCTGTGCAGACACCAGCTATGGCCCCTCAGCCACCACCCCCAGCTTCCTGCCAAAGAGCGACTTTCCTCAGGTAGGAGACTCAAGTCTGAGCAGCCTCTTAAGCCCCCAGCACCTGCCCACAAGTTCCCTGCTGCATCTCAGGTTGGCACCAACAACTTCTATTGAGCCAGGTGCCCTGTGGAAATGTGGCTCATTCTGGGAAATAGCAGTGCCCCTCAGCCCCGCCAGCCCGAACCATATGGCCCCGACGTTCAGATCTGTTAGAGACCATTTCACCACATTGGAGATCTGGGTCAGAGGTCATGTAAAGAAGGAGGGGGCTGCCTCCGTCACCCCTTTGCTCATGTCCTGTGTGTGGGTGGTGGGGCAGCCTCTCAGAGTGCCTGAATCTCTTTCCCCAAACCTCGGTGCCTTCCTCCCTCTCCCAGCAGAGGCCCTGTGCTCACCGTAGTGTCTAGGGGAGGGTCTGTGGTCCCTGTGCCCTGGCCAGAATGGTGCCCGTCAGGTGCAAACACCACAGTGAGTGTCTGTGTCCCCAAACCCTGCGGCCATTTGAAAACATGATCCACGCTAGTCAAAGGAAGACAATGTTTGATTTATTCTCTTGGGCGACATGGGACAGCTCATCCCTGCAGGAATCAGGTGGACCCTGCCCTTGAAGCCTCACTCTCAGGGTTCTTATGCAGTGCCCTTTTCTCCTTGTGGCAGCTCTGGAAAACCAAGCTCTGTGGAGATGATTTGTGGGAAGAAACCCACGCTTGGTCTAATGCTGGTGGCTTTGTTCTAATGTGATCACCCGGGGCCGTTAGAACTTCAGCACTGCGTTTCCCTCAGAAACTTCAAATACTTGGCCCAAGCCTATTCTCTGTGACTTGGAGGGGGGTGGTTCGGCTTGGCATACAGTTTGGGAACCGCCCACATATGACAGTACCAAAGTCAATTGGGGAGTGAGGAGGCAGTAGGCACTCAGCTCCTGGCCTCAGTCTCCCCCCTGTGAAGTGGGAGCACGTGTGGCCCATGAGCAGATGGGCTGTGGAGGGATGCAGCGCAAACCAGCCAGTTCAAACCCACTAGACTCACTTGGATCCAGGCACGCTGTTCAGCTGGCTTGCACCTACCATAGCCCGCTGTTCTCCACACTTAGGGCTGCAGCAGGACTGGTCAGAGAGCTGGACCGAGGTGTGTGTACTGTGGTGACCTGTATGCCCACCAAATCCACATCCACTGGGGTCCTTCCAATGGGTCCTTCTTTGGCACGAGGGTCTTTGTAGGAGTGATCAGCTAAACCTGGAGGTGAGAGGACGCTGGTTATCTCAGCCCGTCCTAAACTCAGCGAGTCTTTAGACAGAGAGGAGACACCAACACAGAGGACAAAGCAAGGGACCATAGAGGGAGAGACCGGGCCATGGGGCTACAGCCAAGGATACTGGTAGCTGGGAGAGGCGGGAGGGACCCTCCTGGGACATTCGTCCCCCAGGGCTGCGGGAGCACATGTCTGTTGTTTAAACTGCTCCTCAGTGATCCTTGTGACCACACAGGAAAGATGAGGCTGGGCCTCATGGAGATGGGAGCAGAGGGCTCACCTGCCCCTCAGGGGCCATGCAGGAGAAAGTTGGGACCCCTAGTCTCCCAGGATAAGGCTGCGATGTTAGAGATGAGAAGCTTGTGGACATGTCCCTCCAGCCTTTCCAGACACATTCACAGTTCCCTCCTTCAGCTCTAGCACATGAGGAAGCCCTGGCCTTTGTGGCTTGGCAGGTGCCATTGCCAGGCCTGAGGAGGTGCCAGTGTCCAGCAGTGGTCAGCCTCTCAGGATGCCCTGGCTATTGGCTCGAGACCCCCCCACCCTATCTGCTGCATCTCTGGATGTTGGCTTATCCTGCAGTGCTGGTGGCTTCTCAGAGCTCATGTTAAGTTCCTCTCCACCCATCTCGGACACAACTCCATATCCAGACTTGTTACCTCTTGACACTTTCCCCAGCTGGGGTGTCACCTAATGTGCAAATGAGCAAACTAAGGCATGGGGTATAAGGAGCTCACGGCCCTTGGAAACCTCCCGATCCCTGCGGCCACCCACCCAGCCTTACTCCCCCATCTCTCTCTCTCTAATGCATTTGGCTCCCACCACCTCCCTTGCTCTGCCAAGAATCGACGCGGTTTCTCAGCCGAGAACCCCTTGGGGCGCCACACTGCCTTTCCTAGCACTCGGAGTTCATGAATCCATCCCACAGATGTTTATTGAGTGCCTGCTGAACGTATAACGGCCCATCACCCCTTCCAGCTGCCTTGCTAGGGCACCTTGGACCCAGATCTCCCTTTTAAAGCAGCAGAACCATCTTCCAGCAAAATCTCACCCCGGTTCTGAGCATGGGATCAGATGGACACGAAACCAGAGTTTGCTGAGGGGTCCCAAGGCCCTGTCAGTCAGCATCCTACAATTCATTCATGACCCCAGGGCCTGTGGGCCAGGACAGGGAGTCCAGACTGAGCCTAGTATTTGAGACCCTTTATAGCCAAGCCTGGCCCACCAGGCCCACCACAGGTACCCTCTTCTGATTCAGATTAAGTGACATCACCATGGTGGCTGGCTCAGGGGCAGCTCCAAAGATGTCCTCATCCTGGTCCTGGAACCTGTGGACACGTCACCTCATGTGGCACAGGGACTTTGAAGATGAGATTAAGTCAAGGATCCTGATATAGCATTGAGCCTGGATTACTCAGGGGGCCTAGGACTCCCCTCTGAGGCACCTGAGCCTCTGTTTGGGTCCATGGAGGAGGCTTAGGGCTGGAAAACTTCTCTTGCTCTGTCCCCTGGCCAAGCCAAGTGCTCCCCAGACCCTTCTGACACCCGGCTCTAAAAAACCTGTTTATACAGGTTGCTTTAGAGCCTTGGACATGGGAGCTGGAGGAGCCCAAAAGAAAGAAAAAATGCATTTCACAGAGTGAATGTGTCAGAACACAACCCCAAAGATGTCCACATCCTGGTCCTGGGATCTGTGGATATCACTTCACATGGTAAAGGGACTTTACAGGTGGGATTAAGTCAAGGACCTTCAGGTGGAGACAACCCTGGTTTCCTCGGGGGGCCCAGGATCATCACAGCACCCTCACAAGAGGGAGGCAGGAGGGTCAAAATCAGAGATGGAAGAGGCTGCACTGATGGCTGTGAAGACAGAGGAAGGGGCCACGAGCCAGGGATGTGGCACCTCTAGAAGCTGGAAAAGGCCAGAAATGATTCTCCCCTGGAGCCTCCCGAAGGACCGGCCCTGCCTACACGTGGGTTTAGCCCCATGAGACCCATGTTGAACTCTTCACCTCCAGAAGCATAAGGTAATAAACATGTGTTTAAGCCAGGAAGTTTGCAGTAATTTATAACAGCAGTGAAAGGAAAATGATACACCATGCAAATCCCTTGTGTGGCCTACGGCACACTGTAGAAGTGTTCCCCACTGTTGTGTAAATCAGGAGGAATTGGAGTGAAAAAATCTACAGCTGGGCTGGGGGCGAGGGGTGAGTATAAACCTGTAGTCCTTAATACACCTCCTGGTAACTAAATTCAATTCCCAAGTTTCCTCCTGGCAGCCAAAACAAAAAGAACAAGGAGATGAGCTATGTGACTCCTGTTACCTGCAAGGAGAAAGCTTCTCCTAATTTCCCTTCAGGGCACAGAACAATTCCCCGAGGGCCAGCATCTTGCCCCCACCTCCCCAGGGAATGCGTCCAGACCTGTGGTTCCCCAGCCTGTGGTTGGCCTCAGCCCTGGCTTTGCTGTGTGTGAGGTCTTTGCTCCTCTCCTATCTCCTGGGATGGATCAGGGAACCCCAGGTGTATTAGGTTTCTCCCTTGACTCCACACATGAGCCTGCCCAGGCCTAGGAACATTGGGGACCGGTTTACTCTTCCTCCATGGGCCCCACGCTTCCCAGGTCCCAGCCTAGAGGATCCTGCAGTCCAGATGCCTCTGAAGGCAGCTGTGCTGGTTGTAGCCCCCCACCACCCTGCCCTGCCCGAGGCCTGAGACCAGGTTCCAATGTGGCAAGGGCTCATGCACCCAGGCTGTCTGGAAAGTTGAGCTCTGATGCTTTTTATTGTATATGTGAATGTTTCCACCACAAAACAAATTTTAAAATATTTTAGAGCCCTGGCTAGTGTGGCTCAGTTGGTTGGACATCATCTGCAAAGCAAAAGGTCACCAGTTTGATTCCCAGTCAGGGAACATGCCTAAGTTGCAGGTTTGGTTCCCGGTCCAAAACCTGTGTGGTCAGGGACTCGTATGAGAGGCAACTGATTGATGTTTCTCTCCCACATTGAAGTTTCACTCCCTCTCTCCCTCCCTTACTCTCTAAAAAATAAATGAATATTTTAAAAATATTTTAGATGTTCAGAAAAGTGGCAAAAACAGTATTGACAATTCCCAGCTGCCCTCCTTCACCCAGCTCCCATGCACGTCACCATCCTGCATAACCGTGACCTGTCTCACAGGGCAGAAATGAGCCTGACTCAGCGCTTGTGACAGGCACGAGTGGCAGGTGAACACTGAGATCTCTGAAGAGCATTGGTTGGACTCGAGTTTGCCTGGGAGCGTCTGGCTGAGGCTGGGGCTTTGTTCTTACGGCAGGAGCCCCACAGACCAGATCCTGTGTCTGCCTGAGGGCACTGTCTCTGAGGCCTTGCTATTGACGTGCCTCGTTGCCAACAGGATTGACCTTGACCCCTGTTGGGGCAGCCTCCCCCAGATCCCTCCACTGCCCTCTCTCAAGCCGCTACTTCTCCATCTCATCCTTGGACAGACACATGAGGTCGTGCAGGTGTGCTGGCCCCTTGTGGTGGGGGCAGGGATGGCCTTAACATTTGTCAGTGGGTGTCGGCTACAGCACTTGTGACTGAGGCATCCATCTGGCAGAGAGTGTTTTCCTCGCTGCTCTGCGGACCAGCTGGCATTCTGTAGGGACAGCTGCCCCCTCTCTTTAGCTATTCAGTCATTCACTTATATCAATGTGGGCTACGATCAGCCGCCGTCAGGATTGTCTGCTTGGGATTTCCTGTGTTCGTGTGTGTCCCTAGTGGAGCACTTCCTCCCTTGCAGCCACTCGGGCTGGCCCAGACTCAGGCTGTTCCTTCCCTGACTTGGCCCTTGTATCGCTCACCTCCGCAAGGAAGAGCCTCCTCTCCTTCCGACCCTGGTTGGCACGGAGCCACTCAGGCCCCAAGTCTCTGGTTGGAGATCTGAACAGCTCAAGGGGCTCACACTGGGGTGTGCTGACTACTGGGTGTGTGAGCACGCAGCTTTTCTTTGTCACTTATTTTTCATTGAGATACAACCTGCACATCAAAGGATTCAGTGACTGTTAGCATACTCACTGTGTTTGGCACCCTTTACCTCTGTCTTCTGTCAGAACATTTCATCACCTCCAGAAGAAATCCCATCCCCATCAGCAGTCCCCCTCCCCATTTCCCTCCCCAGTCCCTGACATCCTCGAATCTATTTCGTGTCTCTGGATATGCCTGTATTGGCCATCTCACATAAATGGAATCACACACTGTGCCCTTTTGTGTCTGGCTTCTCCCCGAACGTTGTTTCCAGGGTTCATCCACACTGTAGCGAGTGTCAGCGCTTCACTCCTTTTCAGGGCTGAATAATGTTCTACTGTGTGGATGGACCACATTGTGTTTCTGCTTTCATCCACCAGTGGGCATGTGGGCTGTGTCTACCTGTTGGCTGTTGTGAATCCTGCTGCTATGAACACCATGTACAGGTCTTCATGTGGATGTGTGTTCCAGATGTGGCTGAATCTGACTGGGGGGGATACCTGGGGACATGTCAGGTCAGGATCGGCGGTGAGGGACTCAGCATCTCAGCATTCCATCTCCCCTGCCTCCCCACATGCTCATTTCCTGTAGCAGGCACTGCCGTGACATCTCCTCCCAAGGCCACCTGGACCCCTAACATCTTGGCCAGGCTCTGGGGATGACTCTTTTCCCATATGCTAAGCACCCCTCACACAGGCAGCATGGCGTCTTGGGGCTTCTTGGAAGCCAAGATGAGGTCATGGCTCAGAAAAATACCTTGCAAACTCCCGGCAGCTCCCTCCTTGGCGAAGGGCAGGTGGCATCAACTGCTTGGCATGTGGATTTCCCAGGGTCAGAGGTCTTGGCTGACCAGTGGGTTCTTAGCAGTTACCAACACTGGCAAAATGACAGCGTGAGATTCCTTCTCACAGGAGCCTGTTGGCTCATACCCAGCCACAGCCAGGAATCCCTCCAAAGTCTGTGCTGAGGGCCACCGGCCGGAACACCCCCCACTGTGGTCTGTGCCAAGGGCCAGAACCCTGTGGGGGCAGGGGTGTGAGTGCATCCTGAGGGTCTCTGTGTGGAAGTTGGGCTACCCAGGCACCAGAGAAGAAGGAGGCGAGGGAGGTTTTGGAGGCCGGGCGGTGTCCCACAGATTCTGCAAAAGTCCCCGGTCAGGGTCCAGCCCTACCTGATTGCAATGCCAAAAAGCGTTCAGGGGTGGCATGCTGCTGAGGCTACTCGGCCCACACCAGACAGCCGGCCCTGTGATGGGCTGACAGCAGAGCTTTCTGCGGGGGAGTTTTAGGAGCATCGTGAGGCTACCCCACCAAAGTATCTCAAACTGGGCAGCTTAACACCATAGAGATGAGCACCCTCCCAGTTCTGATGCTAGATGTCTGAGATCAAGGGGTCGCAGGGCTGCCCTTCCTCCAGAGGCTTCACGGGGCGGGGCAGCATCCTTCCTGCCTCTCCCAGCTTCTAGGGGCTCTGGACATCCTGACTTGGGGTCCCATCGCTGTAGCACCTGCCTGTGTCTTCATGTTATTTCTCCCTGTGTGTCTGTGTCTACACTTCTCTCTTCTTAGAAGGACAGCAGTCAGTGCGCTAGGGCCACCCCATTCCAGCGTGACCCCATCTTCCTAATTATACCTGCACAGGCCCTATTTCCAAATAAGGACCAGTTCACAGGACTCAAACCTGTCATTTTGGGGGACACAATTGAGCCCTCAACAGGGACATCCTAGCAGTGAGGTGTGCCTGAGGGGGCCTGCAGTGCCCTCCCTACCCCTCTGCCCAGCGAGTGCTGCTCACTCCCTGGCCTTAGTTTAACGTGCTGTAACTTGAGGACAGTCCGGCTACCTGTGGCCCAGGTCAGTGGTGGCCTGAGACCTCAATCATGTAAAAGAAACTGATGAGGCAGGTGGAGAAGGTAAGGGATGAGGCCCCCAAACAGAGGGGGAGGCTCTTAGGGAACCGGGGCCTCTGGGCAGCTCCACAGGGCCCGGCTGCATTTATGGGGCTGGAGCCATTGCCATCCATGCCCTTGGGTGTGGCTCCCACCCACACTGGAACCCAGGGCACCCGTCTCACCTCAACCAGGGCCTCTGCCCAGACCTGACCTGGTGCCTTCTCACTCTCCCATCCAGTCCCTTTGCAGACCCGCAGCCCATGGTTGCCAGGGTGGCAGGGCTACTGGCAGGCCAGGCCAGGTGTGGATGAGGTGGCCAGGTGCCCAGTGGATGATGACTTCCCCAAGCTGGGTCCCCTCCTTTTCCACAGACCCCCAGCCACACCTTGGCTTCCCTGTCTCCTCAGGTTCACCTTTGCCAGTTGACCAATCATCTGGTGACCATATAAAAGGGACAGAGTCAGAGTTGACTGGCAAACTTGAGTGTCAACTTGACAAACTTTATGTCCAGTAAGCCTACTAATAAAAAATTTGTTTTAAAATTGTTTTGTTATTTTGTTTTTTATCATTAAAGATTCCAAAAAATTCTTTTTTAAATGGAGACAAAATTTGCATACCTTAAAATTCACCCTTCTAAAGTATATTCACAATGTTGTGCAACTGTCAACCCTGTCTTGTTCTAGATTCTTTCTTTACCCCCAAAAGAAACCTTGTTCCCCTTAGCAGTCACCCCATCCCCTGACAACCATTAAGCCACGTCCTGTCTTTGTGGATTTGCCTGTTCTGAACATGTCACATAAATTAAATCACACATCATGTGGTCTTTGGTATCTGGCTTCGCTTATTGAGCATGATGATTTCAAAGTCCACCCATGTTGTGGTGAGTATCAGAGCTTCACTCGTTTTCATGGCTGAGTGATATTCTGGCGTGTGGGTGGACCACATTCGTCCATGACGGACATTCAGGTTGTTCCTGCCTTGTGGCTGTTGTGAATCCAGCCTCAGTGGTCGTGCGCACACAGGTTTCTCTGTAGGCGTGCTTGCGTTTCCCTTGGCCGGACACCTAGCAGTGGTATTGCAGGGTCACGTAGAAACTTTGCAGCCTTTGGAGGAACTGCTCGCTGTTTTACAGAGACACAGACGCCTGTCATACATTCTTACCAGTGTGTTGGAGGCTCCTACTCTTCCCTGTCCTCTCCAGCACTTGTCCCTGTCGCCTGTTTGAGTCTATCAGTCCCTCAGGTGTGCAGTTTGTCTCACTTATGACCTGCCTTTTCCAGTATTCTTGTGGTGTCAAGTGTCTTCATGAGCTCTCTGCCATGTGTGCACTTTTCCTTCCGCCCGTGGTGGCTACAACATGGCAGGGCACCCCACAGCAGCTCTCTTCATTGTTGGGGGTCTGTGCTGCCCCTGGCTGTGTCAGGGGACAGGATGAGGACTGCTTCAGTGGCCTCGTTGGATTGCGGGGTTGGACCCCATGACCACTCAATCATTCCCATGGGGTGTGTACCTGTGCCTAGGGCCCTGAACCCACAGGGCATGATGGTTTTGCGTACCCTGCCCACCATCTGTTCCTGGTCCTAACCCTGTGCTAGACCGAGGGAGGCAGGGGCTGGTGGGGTGGGGAGGAGCAGGGCTTCGGGGGCAGGCAGAGTCCTTGGCAAGTCTGGAGGGTAAGGAGCAGGGTGAATCTGAGTGCCCGAGAAGAGGACCTCCAGGTGGAGCCCAGCACGGGCAAAGGCCCTCGGGTGCCCAGGAGGCCCTGGGGACAGCTGCAGGGGGGTAGGTGAAGGCCATGGTGCTGCGTTCAGGCTGAGGAGCTAGGGGCTGGGCCCAGGAGGGTGTAGGGAGACATGGAGGAGTGGGATGGGCCTTAGTTTCCTCCCTGTGTCCTGGGACATGTGCCCCTTAGAATCACTGCTGCAGGCATGTCAGGAACAGCAGAGGGTCCCTCCCAGGCCCAGCCAGCAAGGGGTAGGGACCAGGTAGAATAGAACCCAGCTGTCTGGGGAAACGGAGGCAGGGCTGGGAGGAGCTGCCTGGCACCCCAGTTTGCCCCCCAGCATCCCATCTGAACCCTGAGCGCCTGCAGAGGGGCCTGGCCACTGTGGACGGGGCACCCAGGGACGGCAGGGGACGACCTGGCGGGCTGGTGCGTTGTTGACAGCGTCTGTGGCTAGATTCCGCCCTGTACAGTAATTGTCCCTGCACTGCCAGTAATCGCCCTGACTTACCAGGCAGGCATCATTTCCTGAAAGTCAGCGGCCTTAGGGGAAGTAGGCGCTGGTGGTGACTAAACCAACATGCAAATGCAGCCGGGCTGGGGCTGAGAGCAGAGCTGGGAGCTGGCTGCTGTCTGCCGGCCCAGCGCCCAAGGTCATGAGGGAGTGCTCCTTCGAGGGGACCCACCGGCGGCCACGCCATGTCCCAGCTACAGTTCTGGTTGCAGTTTGCAGAACTCAACAAGGTAACACTCCCTCTGGGCCTCAGGGTAGTCTGGCTCCCTCCCACCTGGCAGGGACCTTCAGACCACCTTCTGAGGGCTGCCTAGACCCACCAGACCCCGAGCCCCTCCCCTCTTCCTGGCTTCTGTTGGCTTTTTTGGCAGCGAGGGTGAATTTGTAGGAGTTTTCTGAGAACTTGTGGGGACGTGGGGAGGGACCACAGCGGCACGACAAAATGAAAGTGCCTGTAGCCAGCGGGAGGTGGGAGGGGCTGTGCCTGAATGCCTGCAGTCCCTGCTCTGGTCCGGGTGGCCCTAGCGTTGATCCTGAGAGTCTCACGGGCTCTGGGGTGTCCAGGGGCACCCATCAGAGTCTCTGCCAGCAGTGGCAGACCTGGTTTGGGATTGGCTCTCACAGACAGGTACGAATGGATCCCTGTAACCCCCTCCTTTCCCCAGGGACCCAGGTAAGCATCAAGCCCCTGCCTGGAGCAGTGGAAGAACCCATTTGAAGGTCATTTCTGGGGTCTGCTTTGGCTAGGAGGGGGTTGCTAAGCTGCTGCAGCCCCCTTGGGGGAGGCCCAGAGCTAGGTCAGGGGTGGAGGGCCATCCTGTCCTGTCCTGCCGGGCTGTGGTGTGGGGGAGGGGCACCGTGTGGCAGCTCCAACATGTCCTGCCATCCCCTAACCTAATCCTGGAGTCCCTGAAGTGCTGCAGATATGGTAACTGCAGCAGGTGACCCCACGCTCTCCTGGCCCCTCAGAGCTGTTGGAGTAACCAGCCGGCTCCCTCCCCACTTGGGCTGCAGCAGGAAGAGCAGTGTGGGGGTCTGAGGTCTGGGGAGAGGTGCTTTAGGTGGGAACCTCGGGAGGGCGGTTCTGGGTTTGAGTGGTCTTGGGGGTCTGCTGATGTCTGCTGGAAATCAGGTCCCTACCAGGAAGGGTTCCCTTCTCACCTCCGATCCAGCTCCCCACCCTGCACAGGGGGTGCAGCTGGAAGGATCTCTGGGAGCCTCACCTCCCCTGACCCCTGGTGACCTTGTGAGGTCCCTCCTTCCTTTGCCCCAGAATTGAGGGGCCCCCACTTTGCTAGCTGCTGGTCAGGGTGTCTGGTGGCAGTGTCCCCAGAGTGGGTGGGAGACAAGAGCTCCTACTTTCTTAACAGATGATATATTTTAGAACAGATTTAGATTTCACAGAATCATTGTGGATGGTGTATATTCTCATGTCCCCCTACCCAGTGCCCCTGTTCACACCTGGTATCACTGCAGTACCTTTGTCACAGCTGATGAGCCAGGACTGAGACGTCATTAATAACTGAAGTCCATATTTACTCAGTTGCCTCAGTTTCCCCAGATGGCCTGTCTCTGCCCCAGGACTCCATCAGGATCCCAGTTACACTGTCATCACATCCCCTTAGGCCCCTCCGACTGAGTCGGTTTCCCTCCTTTCTTACGGGGACGCCTGGAGCTGTGTGTCTTTACAGGACGTCCCCAGTCAGGGTTTTCTGGTGTCTTTCTCATGATTGCACTGAGGAAAGTGCCCTGCTCATTTGTCACATTGTGGTCCCTGCTGTCCCCAGGGTTCCTCCTGGCTGATGTTGATCCTCATCTCCTGGCTGTGGTGCTAGTCAGACTTCTCCACTGGGAAGTCCTCTTCCTGTCCACTGTCCCTGCGGGTAGGGGTACCTCTGCACAGCCACCTTCTTCCAGGGCCATTCTCCCTCCTCTGCCCCCCAGGCCCTACCCACCACTCAGGGACCATTTTGCCTCCATGAAGCAGAATCACCTCTCAGTGACCCAGGAGCTAGTGTAACTCTGTCTAGGCTCAGGCGGTGCCACCAGGGTATGCTCAGCTGTGGCCCCAGAGGGTTTTCACCAAAGATGTGGCTACCTCCACCTGCACCCACACCCCACCCTGCCCAGCCTGCAGGCATTTCTGGGGTCTCTGCCTCTGTCACTTCACAGGGACCAGGTAGCAAGACTTAGAGCCTGGCCTTCCTTGTCATCATCTGCCAGACTTGGGCTGGGCCACCTCTGAGCCCCGCTGCCCTGGGAGGGGTAGAGCCCAGGGGAGGTCCAGCCTCAGGGTCGGCAGGGCCAGACTTGCCCATGGTTGCCTCGAGTTGCCTCAGTTCCTCCCGAGATAGCTGCGCTGGCTTTGTAAGTTGCCTGGCTCATGTGTGAGTGGGCCAGGCTCCCAAGAATGTCAAGGTGTGCTCCCTCCAGCTCCTGCCTCTGTCCTGGAACTCGGGGCTTTTATAAATCTACACAGGCCACCACTTGTGCCTGGCGCCTGAGCTGCTCCTGCCTTCCATTAGGTAGCTGAAGGCCCCGCCTCCTCCCCTGGACCTACCCAGGTCACAGAGTTTTGCCTGCTGGAAGCAGTGGGGTAGTCTGGGTCTGCCCTTCCTTTGCCCCCACATGGGTCTAGGCTGCTTGCAGCCAGGGGCAGAGGTGAGGACAGGCCTGGTGGTCTGAGCTGCCTCCTTGCATACCACAGGAGCATGCAGCTGGCTCCTATGGCTCCCTGTGCACCTGGATAACCAGGGCTCTGGGGGGTGGTAGGAGGCTCAGCCAAGGCCCCCAGCCTTACACTAGCTAGCTGACTTGGCCAAGGGTGGTCTTTTCTGCACGTCCCCTGACCCCTGGCTGGCACCTGGACAAATGTCCAGCAGGTGGGCAAGACTGAAGCTCCTGCATCCACCCATCCCTGGAGAGGCCCCTGGGTGGACCCCAATCCCATCTCCTTCTCATCCATTCCCTTGGAGCCTGCCCCTTTCTGGGGCTCTGTGTATGTTGGTGTCAGAGTCAGAGCTTTGGGGAAACTGATGGGGTCGTCTGCAGATCCCCTCACCCCCAGGAATAGGGATCTGAGTCCGACTCAGTTGCTGAGAGGGGAGTTCCAGAAATATGGGCCTCAAAGGGCCATGGGGTAGACCTAGGTGCTGCCTGAGACCTGAGCCTGCTAGCTGTGGTGTTTCAGGCGCATGAGAGTGGGCTCCAGGGTACCCTTCCTCCCTGGAGTCCACTGAACTGAGCCCACAAGACCCCGAGACCCCCACCCTTCAGCCCATTCTCCTTTTCTTCCTCTACTGACCGGTGGGATACAAGTGCAGCGTGTGTCCCAGCACACCTGGCCATGGCTCTCCAGTGCCTCCGACGTGTAAGTGGTGCACAGGGTCTGGGGCTCCAGGAGGGTTGCCCTGCCTGGACCCTTGGGGTGGCCTCTGCCAAGACCACTGCCAAGGTCACTGGCCCCACCTGCTTAGAAAATGCTTCCACAGATGGACTGAAATCCTTGGGGCCTGGTGTCAGCGTGACTGGGACTCTGTGGCCTCAGAGGGCAGGCTGGAAGGGAGGTGCTCATCTGGGAGGGCTTGTGGGGCTTTCTCTCAGTAGTGTTGGCTGAAGGCAACTCCCACGCACCCTCCCCAGCTCCTGGGCTTTTGGGGCCCCTGTCTGCAAAACACTCGCTGTTCTCTCTAGGTGGCGGGTGCTGCAGGGAGTCTGGTTGGTGGCTCTCTCCCCACCAGTCCAGTACCCCTGAGGGGCCAGGCCCCACATGTCCCTATGTCCAATGTAGCTAGGCACATGCAGTCATTCAGTGCCTCTGTCTAAGCGATAGGGGGGTGGGGGCAGCACCAATGCCCCTGGTGTTGTACCGGTTTTCTTTAGATTTAGGTTTATACACTGTGTGTAACCTCTGTGAAGCAGGCCCACAGGTGTGGGGCCCCTGAGTCCTGAGATATTCTTACCTGGTGTCACCTCCTCCACAGGAATGGGCCAGGGAAGGTGTGGAGCAGGTATCACCTTCTTCTGGTGTCACCTCAGTGGGTCAGTGCACAGTTTGTGGGGTCCAGCCTCTCTAATGAGTGTTGTGTTTTCAGGGCTCATCCACACTATGGCCAGCATCAGAGCTTTGTACTACTCTCGGCTGGGCAGCGTCCGCCCCATGGCCGACCCCCGTGTGCCTGTCACAAGGCTGACCCAGCCTTGCCCTCCCCTGGCCTGTCTTCCAGGAATCCTCGTACCTCGATGACCTCTCCAACGCCTCCATCTTCTCCTCGTCTGTGGACTCCCTCTCAGACATCGCAGACACCCCTGACTTCCTGCCCGCTGACAGCCTCAGTCAGGTGCCCACCATCTGGGACGTGAGCACCGGCCCCTCCGCCCATGACAAGGTCAGTTTACCCTGAGGCCTCTGGGCTGGTAGGAGGATCAGGGCAGTTCAGACACCGATGAGGCTGTTGGTCCAAGACCCTCATGTTTCCTCTGTGGCCCAGAAAATGCGAGGGTTTGTGGGGAAAGCTCCTATGTTGGGCACCCCCCTCCTCCTCCTGTGTAAGTGGTGTTGCAGCCAGGCACCCCTGTCCGGTGCCTTCGGTGGCTCGGTCTCCACGCCCTGCTCTGTGCTGGACCTGCTGAGTAGACGGCGGTCTCCAGGATATGAGAGAAATGTAATATTTCACGGTTCTCACCCAGGGTGGTCTTGCTCCCAGGGGACACCTGGCCATATCTAGGGATATCCGTGATTGTCACAACTGGGGGTGCTCTTGGCATCAAGTGCATGGGGTCCAGGAATGCTGCTCAGCCCTCCATAGTGTTCAGGACGACCCCCCACAGAGAGTGACCCAGTTTCAGTTTCATCTGTGTCAAGGGGGGGAGACCTTGGGCTAGCTAAGCATAAAGTCACGTGATAGGATAGAAAGGTAGTGGGAATACCTCTGTAGAGGTCACTTTGGGGCTGGGGGCTGGAGGAGGAGTTGTTGGCCAGGTCAGGTGGCAAGAATAGCTTGTGCAAAGAACCCTATGACAGGAGCTAGTCTGATGTGGCCCAAGGTCAATGGTGGGCCCTGTGCCTGGCCAGGCAGGAGCCAGGAAGTGAGGCCAGTCCAGGAGAGTCATAGGTGAGCAGGTTCCTTAAGTATGCCAGGCCCAGACTCCAGTACATGCCCAGGACCAGGCAGTAGGGGCACTCAGCATGGACCTGGCAGGGGAACAGGGAGTGCCCTCCAGGGCAGCCCAGCGAGGTCCCTGCCTTTGGCAGCCTTGGTGGAAAATCCAGGCCCATCCTAGCATCTGGGCAAAGGAGCCAAATGGACACTGGCATCCCCCACACCTCCCAGGGTGCTCAGGAAGCTCCCGGTCCCTGGGAGGAAGAAGTAAGGGCAGCTGAATCCCAGCACTCGTACTGTGCAGCACTGTGCAGCGGCCAGCCCACACGCCGGGAACCCTGACTCAGCCTTCTGGGAACCTGGCTGAGGCTATTTGTTTTTGTTAATTCAAAAAAAAAAAAGTGGAGAGGGACTTGAGCATAGGTTTCTGACTTCCCTTTTATTTTCTTTTTAAAAAAACTTTGGCCATGCTCTTAGCCTTGGGAAACAGCTGGAGTCATAAAACCAAGGTGGTTCACGTGACTAAATCCCCTGGTGACCCTCGTCCCTCTGAGACCATAAATGGCACCTGTGGTCTGGGGTGCCCAGGACTCACAGTCATCAGTCTGGAACAGTGGGTCTGCATAGGGCCGAGGAGGATGAGGATGGCCACGTGTTACTTTCATGAAGCGTGTTTTGGAATCACACAGTAGGTCTTGGCTACCAGACCCCCGGAAGAAGGCCTATCCTCGGCCTTTACCTCAAGGCGAGGGGTCTTTCACCAGAACCAGCTGTCAGGCAACAGGAGGGAGACAGAGAGGCATCAGGTTGACCTGGAAAGCCTGAGTCCAGGCCAGTGGTCCTACCGAGGTGTTTCCTTGGCACGTCCAGCCTGTAGGCTCATGTCCCCCCCCCCCTTCATCTCTCCTCCAGTTGTTCCTGCCCAGTGGTCCATTTACTGGCCTCGAGGACCCTGTGTCCTCCCTTCCTAGCACCCCACTTCTTGTCAGCTACCAGGTGAGCTGGGCCCTTTTCCTAGCTCTGCCTGTGCCTCTTGGGACTAAGGAGGGCCATTCACACTCAGGCACATACTGTACGTTAGACCTTGGGCTGGTTTAGAAGGGTCTGCCCATTTTACAGGTGGGGAAACTGAGGTCTTGGGAGGCATCATGTTGGGGATGGTAGTTGGGCTCTTTCCCCACCACTGCTATCACTGGGCTGGCTGGTAGATCAGGTCCCTGCCCTTTGGGGGAGGCTGGCCTTACTGGGCAACAGGACTGTCCCCACCATGAGGACACTGGTCTTCAGTCTCAGAGTCAGCCAGAGGAGGAGGAGGAGGCAGAGGAGGAGGAGGCAGAGGAGCTGGGCCACACGGAGATCTACGCAGACTACGTGCCATCCAAGTGTGAGTGCATGGCCTCCCCTGGCTCCCAGCATTTGGGAGGAGACTCCTGGAGGATACCCCTAGCAGGTGACCACAGTTGTGCGCATCCCTACTGGGCCTCAGGGCTCCTGCAGGTGGGCACCCACTTCTGGGGTCCCTGAAGCAGCGAAGGGGGGCCTGGTAGGGGTGGAGGGAGGTGCAGTTCTGTAATTCTGGTAGTAATCCAGACCTTGCCCAAAATCAAGGTGGAGGTGGCTCAGAGAGTATGTTGGAGAGTAAGCCCACCTCCTCCAGGCCCAGCCTCCTCCTTGACCAGGGAGGGTTTTATGGGTCTGCCCACTCTGTGCAAAGTACTAATGGGCCCCTCCCCCGACCCTGTTCTGCTGGGCCCCATCCTGGTCCCACCCCCATCCTGGTCCCACCCAGCTGAGACCCTGATTCCACCCCTCCAGCCAAGGTTGGGAAGCAGCACCCAGACCGTGTGGTGGAGACCAGCACATTGTCCAGTGTCCCTCCACCAGACATCACCTACACCCTTACCCTGCCTGCCTCAGACAGTGGGGTCCTGTCTGCCTTGCAGCTGGAGGCCATCACCTATGCCTGCCAGGTAAACCTGGAGTCTCCCACCTGACCCTGTCCTCTTTTGGGGGTGTCTCAATGCCCTACTTGACTCTACCTCATGGGGGATGTTCAGTGTGCAGTGCCCACCCTACCTTTCCCACATGGAGGTATTTTGGTGCCTACCTGACCACACACTGCATGGGGGCTGTCTCAGTGCACCACCCACCTCTGTACCCATGAGAGGTTTCCAGTGCCCACCTGACCCCATCCCACGTGGGGGTCCTGATCACTGCCCCACACCCGCAGCAACATGAGATCCTGCTTCCCAGCGGGCAGCGGGCAGGCTTCCTCATTGGCGACGGTGCAGGTGTGGGCAAAGGGCGCACGGTGGCTGGCATCATCCTTGAGAACTACCTGCGGGGCCGCAAGAAGTCCCTGTGGTGCGTGTTCCCCTGGCACATGGGTTGGGTGGGGTTGGTGGGGGATAGCTGACACCCATCAGCCCTCACCCTTTAGGTTCAGTGTCTCCAACGATCTCAAGTATGATGCAGAGCGTGACCTGCGCGACATTGATGCCCCTGACATCTCGGTGCATGCGCTAAGCAAGGTGGGTGGGTAGCCCCCTCCCTGTCCCCCAGTGAAGGGTCCTGGTGACCTGCAAGCATGCCCATGCCTACCCCTCTCCCCAGATCAAGTATGGTGACAACACTACCTCAGAGGGCGTCCTATTCGCCACCTACTCCGCCCTCATCGGGGAGAGCCAGGCTGGTGGGCAGCATCGCACGCGCATCCGGCAGATCCTTGAATGGTGTGGGGAGGCCTTTGATGGTGTGGTATCCTGGCCTGTGGGAGGGGTGGGAAGGGAGGAGGAGGCAGAGTAGGCACAAAGGAGAGGGGGGTGGAGGGGACAAGAGCAGCAGAGCACCAAGGGTGGGAGGAGGAGGGAACTGGAGTAGTCAGAGAAGGGGGAGGAGTGGGCACCTAGGGTAGATCTGGGCTGGAGGAGGCAGCTGAGAGGAGGGAGAAGTGGCTGCATGGTTGGGGCTCAGGGGCGGGGTCAAAGGAGGAGCTTGAGGAGCTCTTGGATCCTAGGAGGCTGGGAACGTCATCCTGGTGTGGGAGGCCTTCCTGTCAGAGGTCACAGGACTTGGGTGGCTCACCCTCAGGGGAAGCTCCCTCTCGGTGACCGCTGCTCTCCACCCCTTGCAGTCTGGCCAGTCCTCCTGTCTCCAGCTGGCAGGACTGTGACCACATACTCTGGGTGGTGTTTGGTGGTGGGAAGATGCCACTTGGGCAGAGGCATGGGGTGCAGAGCCCTTCCTCCTCCTCCTATCCCCACCCCAAGATTTTGGGGTTTCTCTATCTTTTCTTCCTTCTCAAAACTTGGGTACTTGGATAACTTTGTCTTCTGCTACTACTAGACCAGAAAAGCAAAGAATAGGAAAGTGGCAGCAACAGCACAGTTTAACGCGTGTTTGTTCACTTTTGCAAATCCCAGGCCCCTTGGCTCACCCCTCAAGTGAGGCACTGGGTGGGAGGCCCTCAGTTCCTGGGGACTTGTGCAGCGCCCTCCCCACCCAATACCAGGATCTGCCCCAGACATGATTGTCCCTCCCCACAACCCTGCTGTGCAGCCCCGGATCAGCTGAGTGCTGGGGGCATCCTGCAGGAGCTCACTCTCCTGTGCACCCCCTCCCGGGGTGTGCCCTGTGTGCCATCTCACGTTAGTGTTCTCCCCACCTGAGCCAGGGCAGGTTTGCTCGTCACTGTGTACCATGCTGCTCTGTTCTGTTCTTACTCAGCCATTTCCCCGTCACAGGGGCATTCCTGGGGTTGCCAGTCCCTGTGTGATACGTAGTCCAGTGTGAGCCCATCACCCCTTCTCACTGTGTCCTCAGGGCTGCTCCAGAAGTGGGATGGCCAGCTCTGGAGCTCCTGGTCACAGTCAGAGATAGGAAGAGGGACATGGGCCCAGTGTGCCCAAAGAAGAAACAAGGTTATTGGTGTGTCCTGGGCTTGCACAGGACACCTTGCGCAGCCGGGGGAAGGATAGTGTGAAAGAATACGACATTGACGTCTGACCCCAAGGGGTGAATGCTCAGCCCCAGACTCACCTCTTCATTTGAATTCTGCAAATCCTCTGTCCACCCTTTACATGCATTTCACATGTACATGTGCACAGCTGTGAAGACACATGCCTTGTTTTTAAAATAGGCCCATGATAAGCATACTTGCCTGTAACCTTTTGTTCAAATTATAAGAGAAAGTTCATTTAGAAAGGTACAGAGGTGGTAGAAATGAGCCAGCGGGGCTGCGTTGCCTCAGGAAACAAGTTACAGAAGTAAAACAAGGGCCCCTGGAACTTGACAGAGGGAAAGGCCAGGGAACGCACCTGGAGGGAAGAAGAAAGGGGCTTGAAAGGCAAGGGTAGGTGTGCTCCCCAGAGGGAGATGCACGCCTGTAACTTTTTCCCCTTAAAATATTGAGAACTTTTCTACAGCTTACAATTTGTTTCTTCAATATCTTTTTTTTAAATTGGATGAGTGTAGATTTGTACGAAGTCCTAGCGAGAGACCCCAGCTCCCCACGGGAAGTCACAGCCCACCTCTCTTACTCAGAGGCTCCCTTCTCTTCATGTTCATGTCGTATGTCTGTATCAGTGTCATCTGTAAGGTCTTCACAAAGCCGTCACACGCCACGTTTCCTTTAGTAGTCATGTGGGGGCCTAGAGATTGTTTCCCATTCGTCCTGGTGACATTGCACACCCCAAGGCCCCCACACACACATTGCTGAGCTCACCAACCAGGAAGGGGTAGGCTGGGATGGTCACCTTCCAGAACAGTCCTTAACCCATGCCCGCCAACGATCGTGTTTGACGAGTGTCACAAAGCTAAGAATGCCAGCTCCACCAAGATGGGCAAGGCTGTGCTGGACCTGCAGAACAAGCTGCCTCTGGCCAGAGTGGTGTACGCCAGCGCCACAGGTGAGAGGGGAGCTGCCAGGGGCAGGGAAGAAGCCTGACCACAGGTGCAGTCATTGATTAGCAATCACTGATTGCAGCCATGGCGGGGTGAGCAGTATCACAAGTGCCATGTGTTCAGTGACCTCACAGCCTGGTTCAAAGGTGGAGCTCGCTTTCCCCAGGCCAGCAATAACTTTCACACTTTGTGCATGCCAACCCCTATCAGGGACCAACTAGCTCCAGCTCCCTGGCTGTGGGTGCTTTTCTAGGACCGTTAGGTCCCCATACCTGGCCCTTGGGTAATTTCCTGTTCTGTCGCTGTGATCCTCCCTCAACCTCGCTGGGTAGGAAGAGCTGATGCTAACGCCCACCCCTTCCCCTCCAGGTGCCTCTGAGCCCCGAAACATGATCTACATGAGCCGCCTGGGCATCTGGGGTGAGGGTACACCCTTTCGGACCTTTGAGGAGTTTCTGCATGCCATTGAGAAAAGGTGAATGCCCCTCGCAGGGGTGGCTGGGGAGCCACAAGGGCCCTGCGCGTCACATGCAGAGGCCTGGTGTCAGTGTGCCCAGTCTTCACCCTGGCCCACACTCCTTCAGCAACCAGATGGATCTTAAAACACAAATCCTACCCTTTCTCTGTCTAGTATTTTCTATTGTTCTAGGGAAAAGAGCCCCTTCCTGCTCTTCCTGCATCCCCTAAAGCCCCTTCTCAGCCCAGGAAAATCAGGCAGATGGGAGTAAAGGGTCTTTGCACCTGCTGTCTGCATTCCCTCTGTCATTTGGCCCTTCTTTGCCCTTCAGGGCTCAGCTCTGGGTGTCAGCCCCTCCATGGAGTGGCTCCATCGCTCAGTGGGACTCAGCATATGGTCAGCCAGGCCCCTCCAGTGCTCAGGCATCTCTGTCTCCATCCACAGGGGTGTGGGCGCCATGGAGATCGTGGCCATGGACATGAAGGTCAGTGGCATGTACATTGCACGCCAGCTCAGCTTCAGTGGTGTCACCTTCCGAATTGAGGAAATCCCACTGGACCCAACCTTCGAGCGTGTCTACAACCAAGCAGCCCTGCTGGTGAGCAGGGTGGCCAGGGGTATCTGGCTGTGTATTTCCTCTTGAAATTATGCCCACCACCTTCAGCGTCTGTCTTTAAAGATACTACATGGATTTGTCAGGTTACAGAAAGGAGGCAGCAGCCAGCGCACCTGCGGGGCTCTTTGGCTAGAGCCCAGAGACTCGTTTCTGTTCAAGGCAGGGATTCTTAAGTGACTAGTGATCTGGGCCCCACTGCCCTCCCCGTGATATCACAAGCACTTTGCCCCTCAGCTGTTTTCAGTGTCCACATCTCTGTTCGCTGTGGCCTGGCCTTAATCTTCACTGCCTCCTTTGTGAGTGGTGGGTTCCCGTGTCCTCACTGTCGGATCACACCCACACAAGACAAACCCTCAGCATCGGCTCTGCCCGTGCTGTATCCTTGCCTCCAACCGAGATAGGGTCTTCTTCTCAGCACGGCTGCCATTAGGACCAGGTCATTCTATGGCAGGGTCAACCCCAGGCACTGCCGGCTGCAGAGCAGCATCACTGGCTGCTCTCAATGCCAGGAGCATCCCCCAGCCCCCAGTTGTGACAGCCACAGATGTCCTAGACCTGGCTTGGTGTCTGTCCCCAGGGAACAGGATCGATCACCCTGGACGAGTCTTTTGTCTAAAGTGTCGAGAGTCAAGTGACTGCTGGTCAGAGGCACTACAGATGCCTCTTTCCTTTTCTGAAATCATGGCCCTTACGTGGCATCACATATTTTGTTTTTTTACTGTTTCTGACTGCTGAGATATAGGCAGAGCCTCTATGTTGCTCTGTGTATGATCCCCCCACCCCTAATCCCACATTCCAGCAGGGTGGGGCTGGGGGACAGCTGGGCAATAGAGAGTTCAGCCTCATGTGGCATGTTGTTGCAGTGGGCCGAGGCCCTGGGCGTGTTCCAGCAGGCAGCCGACTGGATTGGCCTGGAGTCCCGCAAGTCCCTGTGGGGTCAGTTCTGGTCAGCCCACCAGCGCTTTTTCAAGTACTTGTGCATCGCTGCCAAGGTACGCCGGCTCGTGGAGCTGGCCCAGGAGGAGTTGGCCAAGGACAAGGTGAGCTGGCAGCAGTGGTGGCTGGGCCTCTCCCCTACGTTTGTTCGCAGGGGGGTGAGTGGGTGGGTTCGGTACCAGTGTTGTCACAATCACAAACAAGCCCAAGTGTGACTGGGCCAAGTCCAGGACAAGGGTGGGGACAGTGAACTGAGGTCTGGAAGGTTCTGGTCCTGCCTGACCCCAGCTCCCTGCAGCAGGCGGCTGGTGTGGCCTTGCCCTGGGCTCTCCACATCCAGGGCTGCCAGGTCCCCAGAAGGAACCAACAGTAGTGAGGGGGTCTGGAGAGCTGAGGCCGGATGGCAGCTGCCGTGCAGAGTTCCCCGGTGGGTCTGGTTGTGTAGGGGCCTGGCAGCCAGCCGGGACCCAAGGGGAGGAAGGAGGGAGACACTGAGGCGACTGGGTTTCTGGCTTCAGAATCTTTACTGTGGGCCCCTCTAGAGTCATGCTCTAGAGCTGTTGAGGGGGTTCCAAGTGGGCTCACTCCCACTTCACTCCCCACAGTGCGTGGTCATTGGGCTGCAGTCCACAGGCGAGGCACGGACTCGGGAGGTGCTGGATGAGAAGGATGGGCAGCTTGACTGCTTCGTCTCAGCTGCTGAGTGAGTGATGCATTTGGGGACAGGCCGGGTGGCCATTCCAGAGACCCCCTCATGTTGTGGCTGCTGAGCCTCCCCAGCAGTAACCTGTTGCTGGGCCCTGCCCCATGACTTCACCCATGGGAGGCTGGCATACATTTATGAGCCTCATCCTCAGGGACCTCAGACCCAGCTTAGTTTTAAAGCCGCAAAGGTTAACTGTCAGAGCTCAGGGGTCAGAGTGTCCTTGGAGTGTCCCAAGACTCCAGGATGAGGCTTCCGGGAACCCGTCTCACATAGGGATGGCGCTGTTTTAAGAAAGACTTCTCAAAATTTAGGGACTGACCCTCAGGGTCCCCAAAGCCCCAAGCCTCTCTTCCCAGCCCATTGTGAACAAGGGTCCAGCATGGCAGCTCCTCCTCTGGCTCAGCCCCCACAGCCCAGCATTGCCTTCCTTCTCCAGGAAGCCCCCAGGTCCACGCACCACCCTACCTGCCCTCATCTTGGGAGTCACCAAATTGTCCACTCCCTTGTCTCTCAGAGTTGGTCAGCTCCACCCAGCACTCCAGGCCACACCCAGTGCCTCACAACAAAACTGCCCCCTTGAGACTGTCCTTCAGACCTGACTGCACACGGTTTGGCGCCCCCTCCAGGTCTCCTGGCAGACGGCATGCTCATCCTCACAGTAAGGATAACCTTTGCTTCTCTCTTTCAGGGGCGTCTTTCTGTCACTAATTCAAAAGCACTTTCCTTCCACCAAAAGAAAGCGAGACAGAGGAGCAGGCAGTAAGAGAAAACGTAAGTGCTCATCGTGCCTGCAGCCTTGGCTTGTGGCCCTCCTGGGGCTCCCTCCTGTCCTGTCTCCTGCTACCTCTCTCAGTCCCTCCTTTCTGAGCACCATCCCAAGTCAGCCAGTCACTCCCGCTGCTCCCTCTGCTTCAGGGGGTGCCTCTTTCCCACCGTCCACCTGCAAAGGAGGGCTAGGGAGGAGTGAAACCACATACCACCTGCAGGGAGGCATCCAGGGGTCAACAGGTACAGGGTGCCCTGACTGCAGTTTCCCAAGAGAGCTGGCCGGGGCAGTCTCCAGCCGCAATGCCCGCATGAACTGGCCCCTAAGTCAGATCCACACAGGGCAAAGGAGCAGGGCTGGGCTGAGATGACCCCTGGCTCCTCCCCTTCAGGGCGGCCTAGGGGCCGAGGGGCCAAGGCATCCAGGCCAGTGTACGACATGGCAGGCGTGATCCGAATCAGTGATGACAGCAGCACCGAGTCAGATGCCGGCCTGGACAGCGACTTCCACTCTTCCCCTGAGTCCCTGGTGGACGATGATGTGGTTATCGTGGATGCTGTGGGGCTCCCTGCTGACAACCGTGGTGAGGCCCATGACCCAGGGTTTCCCGTCTTCACAGGTGGAGAACAGGCTCAGAGAGGGGAGGTCAGCGCCCCATGTCCGGTCAGCAGCAGAGCTGGGTACACATGGGCAGTCTGGGGTTAGGGAGAATGTCTGGGCCCCTATACTTCCCCTGCACTCGGCTGTCCCTGAGACTAGAGGGAAGCCCTTATCCTCGAGGACCCAAAGCTGAGTTTTGCTGTGGGTAGGGTTTTGGTCAGGTCACCTGGCTGGTCACCCCCCTGACCCTGCGGCCCCCACAGGCCTCCTGTGCCCCCCACAGCGAGACCCCCATGGACCTGGTATCCTGGAGCGGGTGGAACGGCTGAAGCAGGACCTGTTGGCCAAGGTGCAGGTGCTGGGTCGGGAGCTGCCAGTCAACACCCTGGACGAGCTCATCGACCAGCTGGGGGGCCCTGAACATGTGGCAGAGGTGAGCTCCAGAAGGGCTCCCATTAGGACTCAGACTCTGGTGCCCTCTGGTGGCCAATTCAAGTCCTGGCAGCACTGTGAGGTTGGGGAGTCAACTACAGGGTCCAGCATCCAGTTGCAGGGGGTATGCCTACCTCCCACAACACCCTATGTGCCCCTGGGCCTGTGGGTTCTGGGTGCAGTCTCAGGCCCTAGTCTGGACCCCCATACCCCCAGTTTTCTCTGCCTGTCCTCTCTTCCCACCCACACTATACTCTTTCTTATATGGGATGTCCCTGTGGTGCTACCTCAGGTCCTCTGTAGCCCCATGTGGCTGGTCCCAGGGCAGAGGTCATGTTCTGGCCCAGGGCCCACAGCCCTTCTCTTCACCCAGGGCAGAGGCTGGGTCGGGGCAGACGCGGAAACTAAGGCACATGGGGACCAGCCCCTGTGTAGCCACACAGGCTGACAGCCTGTCCCTTGCTCCTACCCTGCCACAGATGACGGGTAGGAAGGGCCGAGTGGTGTCCAGGTCTGACGGGACTGTGGCCTTCGAGTCTCGGGCGGAGCAGGGCCTCTCCATCGACCACGTGAACCTCAGGGAGAAGGAGCGCTTCATGAGAGGGGAAAAGGTGGGGGACATGGAGGCAGGGCACCCCTGTGTGCCAGTGTACATGGGTGGGGAGGAAAAGCTTGTGAGGGCCTGCTAGATGGGAGATGCAGGGGTCCTGAGTCTTGAGGAGCTCGCCCCAGACCACTGATCACTCCAGCCCCATTGTGGCTGTGTGCACGTGAGTGTACTTTGCTTGGGCGTTTGTGCCCAAGGTGGGGGACACAGGCCTCCCTGGCTGCCTTATCTTTACCCCCTGGTGAAATCTGCCCAAAGAAACAGTGGGAAAGCAGGCAGTGGTGGGGCTTGTCCCTCTTCATTCAAAGCCCACATGGCCCCACCCCACAGAGTAAGCTTCACCTTGCTGTGTGGGACACCTTAAACATATCAGGGTGACCCAGGGCATATGAGGTATGTGGGCAAGGAAGAGCAGGCACCACCTGCCCCACCAACCTGACCCATCCACGTCCCCCTAGCTTGTGGCCATCATCTCGGAGGCTTCCAGCTCTGGAGTCTCTCTCCAAGCCGATCGTCGGGTCCAGAACCAGCGGCGCCGGGTCCACATGACACTTGAGCTGCCCTGGAGTGCTGACCGTGCCATCCAGCAATTTGGTGAGCCCTGACGCTCCCCAGGACACCCTACCCCAGGATACCCAGGCCTTGCCCCTGTTCTGCCCCAGGCATGCCCTCGCCTTGGCCCCACCCCATCAGGGTGGCCCCTGAGAGCCCTCATGTCTCTAGGCCGGACCCATCGGTCCAATCAAGTCTCTGCACCAGAATACATCTTCCTCATCTCGGAGTTGGCCGGAGAGCGCAGGTTTGCTTCCATTGTCGCCAAGCGACTAGAGAGCCTGGTGAGTGGTTGGGCTGGGCCCCAGTGAGATGGGCTGGGGTTGGTTGTGGGGGTTGTTGGGGGGCCACCTGAGGAGGAGAGTGGGGAAGTGTGAGCAGTGTGTGAAGGCTCCCCCATCTCCAACAGGGGGCTCTGACACACGGGGACCGTAGAGCCACTGAGTCCCGAGACCTGAGCAAGTACAACTTTGAGAACAAGGTACCAGAGAGGTTGGGGGTTCTGGAGAGGAGGGGTCCCAGGTGCCTGAGCCCAGCCTCTGACCTGGCCCTTCTGCTCAGTATGGCGCCCGGGCCCTCAGCTGCATCCTCACCACCATCCTGAGCCAGTCAGAGAACAAGGTGCCTCTGCCCCAGGGCTACCCAGGAGGGGACGCCGCTTTCTTCCGCGGTGAGCTGGGGGTGTAGCACATGGGGGTCTCCCTGGGGGACCAGTTTGGGGCACTGGGATTGGTAGACTGGATTTGTGTCTAAAGATCCTTCCAACGCCCACCAAAGGGACTGTGGTGGCAGGGGGACCAGGGGCGGGCTGGGGCAAGGGGCACATGCGAAAGCCTTCTCCTCCTGCAGACATGAAGCAGGGCCTGCTATCAGTTGGCATCGGTGGGCGGGAGTCTAGGTCCGGCTGCCTGGATGTGGAGAAGGGTGAGTCCCCCTTACCCTCCAGGTGAGCTGGGTGAGGAGTGGGCTGGCAGGGCGGGTGCAGCCTGAGACCCTCCTGCCCACACAGACTGCTCCATCACCAAGTTCCTCAACCGAATCCTGGGGCTGGAGGTGCACAAGCAGAACGCGCTGTTCCAGTACTTCTCTGACACCTTTGACCACCTCATCGAGGTGGACAAGAAGGAGGGCAAATACGACATGGGCATCCTGGGTGAGTGCCCCCAGGGGAGAAGGGGGGGCCTAAAGGGACTGACTGCCAGCACCCCAAATACCAGGCCCTCACCAAGTACACCAAGGGCCGAGGGATCTCTTACCAATAAAGCTTTATCCATAACTCTGCAGAGGGTGTAGATCCCTACTTAACTGTTCCCAGGACAGCCATGCAGAGAGGGACCCTAAGAGGCAGGCTGTCTGGTCACACCTGGTGTGAGTGACCTGCACATTGTGGTTGGGACCCCAGGCCACCAGACTGGAGGGGCTGCTTTCACTCCAGGGTGTGGGCAAGGTCAGGACAAGGCTGATTCTGCTGGGGGAACCTTCCCCTCTATGGCCACCTGAAAACTTGGGATTGACACCCACCCCCCAAAGCTCAGAAACTGGAGCCAGCTGAGCAACACTGGGCCTCACTTGAGTGAGGAGACATACGGCCCCCAGGTGGGACCCTGCTCACCCTGGTGTCCTCTCCAGACCTGGCTCCAGGCATCGAGGAGATCTATGAAGAGAGCCAGCAGGTGTTCCTGGCCCCCGGACACCCGCAGGATGGGCAGGTGGTCTTGTACAAGGTGAGAAGGCAGTGGCCTGCCCTGACCCCTGCCCCAAGCACCCGCCCCTGCCCCTAATGTCTGAACACTGTGGCAGATCACTGTGGACCGTGGCCTGAAGTGGGAGGAGGCATATACCAGGTCACTGGAGCTGACAGGCCCCCATGATGGCTTCTACCTCTCCTACAAGGTGTGCAGTCCTGGGGGCTGGCTTGGGGAAGGGTGGATAGTGCTAAAAGGGTAGAGGTCCAGCTTCCAGCCTCACGTCCTCCCCAGCACAACTGCATTGGGGACCCCTATCTGGGACATGCAGCTGCCTGTCCCAACCTCACAAGACCCCCTTGCCTAGGCTCGTGGCAACAAGCCAAGCTGCCTCTTGGCCGAGCAGAACCACAACAAGCTCTTCACCGTGTACAAGCCCAATATTGGCCGGCAGAGTCAACTGGAGACCTTCGACAGCCTGTGCCGGAAGTTCCACCGGGTAGGGGCAGGGGCAAGGGAGATGGGCAGGGAGGCCCTGGGATGCCCATGTCCCCGGGTTTATGTATCTCTGTTACTCTGGTTGCCCCGCTGTGACCCCTCCCTGATAGGGTTTCCAGCTGGCCACCAAAAGGGGGCCGCCAGGTGTGAGGTGAGTTGGCCAGGGGCACAATGAGCCTCGGGGTACTAGAAGCGTGGATGAGCCTTTCATTCAGGGTCTAGCATGACTGTGTGCCCCTAGGTGATGGCAGAGGAGGCCAGGGAGCCCTGGGAGAGTAACTACACCTTGTCGCTGAAGCACTGCAGCCATACCTCGTGGTGAGGACTGGGGTTGGACTGGGATGGGGGGTGCACTGCATCGGATGGTACTGTCCCGTTTTCTGTGGACAGCTCTACTAGTTATGGTCTGCACATGCTACACAGGCCAAAGGGCACTTTGGGCATCTGGGGCATCCCAGGACCCCCAGGAGGTGGCACTTAAAGAGATAAGCGGTGCTAGAATGGGGGAGGAACCTATGGGCCTTGGGGAGGACCTGCAGGGTTGTTGGGGGTAGGTGCGTGGGGCACTGTGTGTCTGAGCCTCCCTGCCTGCCACTCAGGAACCGGCAATGCCGGCTGGTGCAGGAGGGCAAGGACTGTGTGCAGGGTCTGAGGCTGCGGCACCACTACATGCTGTGTGGGGCACTATTGCGAGTGTGGGGCCGCATTGCTGCCGTCATGGCTGATGTTACCAGCAGCAGCTACCTGCAGATCGTTCGCCTTAAGACCAAGGACAAGAAGAAGCAAGTTGGTGAGTGTGCCAGTGGGAAGGGGGCGTAGGGGTAATGGATGCTGTACCGGAGGCCTTGACCCCCCATCCTCCATGTGCCCTGCAGGCATCAAGATCCCTGAGAGCTGTGTGCCCCGAGTGCTACAGGAGCTGCAGCTCATGGATGCAGATGTGAAGCGCAAGGATGTGCAGGCCCAGGGCTATCCGCTGCCGCCGCCACTGCCAGCCCTGCGCCCACTCTCGCTGCCCTGCGGCCCTGGTGAGGTCCTGGACCTCACGTACAGCCCACCAGCCCAGGTCTTCCCACCGCCTTCACCCTTTGCCTTTCCACTTCCCCAAGACCCTACTCCCACCCCCAGCGGACTGCTGCTGGGCTCCCCCAGTGCCCCAGCTGACCCTGCAGCTCTCATGCACCAGGGCTGCAGCATCAACTTCAAAGAGGTACTAGAGGACATGATGCGTTCCTTCAATGCTGTGCCACCTCCAGAGCCCCCTGGGGCGCTGAGCGGCGGTGCAGGGATTATGGGTGTCCCAGGGGGGAGTGGGGGCCCAGAGCGGCAGAGCGTCATCCAGTTCAGCCCCCCTTTCCCCAACTCCTAGGCCTGGGCTCCAGCACACAGCCAGGTGTTCTCCCTGGACAAAACTTATTTATCTGTAATATGCCACAGACATGGTCTTGTACCAAAGTGGGTGGTGAGCAGGGCAGGTCCCCCTGCCAACTACTGAGAGGAAGGGGGGCTAGCCCACCCCTCATCCAGCCAACCAAGGCCTCCACTGCAGTGCCTTCCCCGGCCGGTGCCTGGGCAGACCCCTCAGCATGCTGCCGCCTGCCCGGTGGAGCAGCGAATGTGCATGTCCCACTCGGACTCAGGTGGGGCCTGGGGGCAGAGGGTGCCCCTCGCCTCTTCACTCCTGCCCTCCAGGCCTGGGTGGGACTCCCGTCCCCAGCCCACCCCATCAGGCCTGGAAAGACCAGAACCCCTGAAATACACAAAACTGGGTGGCCCCAAGAGCTGGAAACTCAGGAAACCCCCGGTTCGGTTCTCAGGGCCTTCGTCTCTGGGAGGCTGTGTGGGGCAGACCCCCCCATTAATATATGCAATCCCCCTACCTGCTCTCTGCTCCCTAAATTATTGCCCAAGTGCCTCTTCCAGGCCCCAGAATCTACCTGTGGAACTGGAGGGGTGGTGGGCGGTCCCTGGTTTCTACGTGTATTTATAATTCATGTATATATGTAAAAAGATCTTTTTTAAAATATATGTGTCTTTTCACTACTTCCCAGGCTGTCTGCTCTTCTGGACTGCAGAGGAAGTGAGAAGGGTGGGGGTGCTACTACATGTCCCCTCCACAAGGGGCATGTAGGAGCTGCCTGGCCTGTGGGGAGTGTGGGAAAGTGAAACCTGCCCACTTTGCCCATTGCTTTCGGTCACAAGGACTCAACCCACTCACTGGCCCTGTGGGTCACAGGCCAGGATGGGAGAGATAGGTCCACTGGGTAGGACTCTTGTCTACTGCGTGGTCCCAGTACCAGCATAGCAGGTCAGCTGCCTCTGAACTGGCTGAGCCAGGCTCCTGGTATCTGGGACCAGACAGTCTGTGCTGTCTGCCTTCTGCCCCCTAGAGACAAAGCCCAACTGAGACCCTTGTGGTGAGACCAGTTCCTCATTTGTGTCATACCCCCTCCCTGTAGTGTGTAGGGCTTTGGCCTGAGTTTCCTCCCAAGGCTTCCTTGGCGGGTATTGGGGTACTGGTTCTACAGGTGGCTGCTCAGGGACAGGAAAGCCCAAGAGAGCTGGGTCTGGTATGGGAGGCAGAAGTGGACTCCAAGCCCCTCCTGGGAGCCCTGAGAAGCACACTAGAAGCCAGGGGCTTTGTTCAGTCAGAAAGCTGAGTAGTAGGCGGGAGCTACCTCCCTCTGCAGATCCCCACCCCTCGCTTGCTGGCTTTCCCTGGGGAACTAGATGGGGGTGGGATGGGGTGGGGGGCAGGGACATAGCTACTCTCCAGCTATGTCACTCCCCACCTGCTGACCTTAAGCTATTCCCTACTCTTCTGGGGAGGACTGTGAGCTTTTCCTGTTTACAAGTGAGGACCATGAGGAGGCTTGGGTGCCCTGGCTCAGCGTCCACACAATGAAGCCAGTCTGTTGAGCAGGCCCTGCCCAGCATGGCTGTGTGCCAGGAGCAGCTTGAAGGCTGT
>PVIA01007046.1:47080-88636 GCA_004024845.1 Tonatia bakeri
TCCGCCCCATGGTTACCCCCCCCCCCCGCCCCGGGGAAGCAGAAGTACCCAGCAGGCCAATTTGTATGTTTTATTCCCACAAGACAGCCAGGGGGTGGGGATGCTGAGCTACAATCCAGGCCGGGCCGAGGGCCTTCTTCCGGCAGGGGTGCACGCCAGGTTCTCAGGTCTGTCCCACCAGCGGGCTGGTTTTTAGACAGACTGTCATGGGTGCCGGGTGGAAGGCTCCGAGGGGCACGGGTGGTGGGCTCGGATGGAGGGTACACACTTGTGGAGCTACAGGTAGCAGGGCAGGTCCTTCTCTATGACCTGTGGGGAAAGCAGGGTCAGGGATACCTCTTTTGGTGAACCCACCCCCAGCAGACTCCCTGAAAAGGCACTTACCAGGGGCTCTTCCATGGGACCATACCGCTTCACTACGCAACCATTCTTGTCAATGAGGAACTGCCAGGACAGGTAGTGTTAGCATGAGGCTGCTGCCAGGGGGCCCCTGCCAGGGGGCTGGGGGCAAGCAAGCAGCCTCCACCTGCTGCCCCATTAGGGCCAAACCTAAGGCCTCTTGGGGAGGGGGCACTGAGCTGGTGTCAGACACAGTCCTGGCCCATTCTGCCTCCCAAAGCCCTTCCTTACCTTGGTGAAGTTCCATTTGATGGCACTACAAAAAAAGTGACAAATCATGAGAAATTCCATGGCAACTGCAGCACCATCCCCTGGGGAGTCATCCTGCCCTGCCCTCCCCTCCGCTCCCCCCACTCACTTTCCCAGGATGCCCCTTCCCTTGGGCTGGACTTTCATCCACTTCCACAGCGGGTGGGCGTCATCCCCATTCACACAGATCTTGCTATACATATCGAATTTGACATTATAGCCGGCAGCGAACTCTTTGATCTCTGCATTAGTTCCTGGCTCCTATGGCAAGCAGGGGTGCTTAGGTCAGTAGGAAGAAATGTGTATCCCATTTTGGCTCCCACTTCTGCGGACCCAAACTCTCTCCCCATGTCCAAACACAGGACAACCAGGGACACAAGGTACGCACCTGCCTCCCAAACTGGTTGCAAGGGAAAGCCAGAATCCGTAAACCACACTCAGCATATCGGGCGTGCAGGTCGACGAGCTGAGTGTAGTTTACGTCTGTTTTGCCTCATTGCGAGGCCACGTTGGTGACGATGCACACGAAGCCCCTGGAGATGGAATGGGGTCAGAGCCGCTGGCCTTCCCTCTGCCTCCCCCACCAGGTTGGCCGGTACGCACCGGTACTTGTCCAGGTTAACCATGTGCCCGTCGATATCCTTGGCTGAGAACTCGTGCATAGACTGAGCACAGCGCCAGTCATCGCGGGACGCGCACTGCAAAGCAAGGGTGCGCTGAGCGGCTGGCGGACCTTAGGGCGTGGAGACACCAGCCAACTCATCCAGCCCGCGGTCCCCAAGGGAGGAAGAGATCCCAAGTAGAAAAGGGCCCTGAAGCAAGTAAAAAGTGAGGGCTCCTCCTCCTCAAAGGTGCACGCACCCTGCGCGGTGGGGCGGGTTTAACCGCAGACACCGAGGCCCAGGAAAGGTTGGGGACCCTGCCAGGTGCCCCAGCGGGCGGGGGGCACCGCTGGCGGGTGTGGGGGCCCCGCGCGCACCGGATCCTGATACTCGACACAACAGCCACTCTCCCAGGCCTCAGGCTGTGTCTGTTCCAGGCATTCGGGACAGGGTTCCTTCCGGCGGGGGCGCGCCCTCCGGTGCCCGCAGGCCGGTGCCTTCCGCCGCCTGGGGGATCGGCGGCGGCGGCGGCGGCGGCGGCGGCGGCACCGCCGCTGCCTGCTAGGCAACCGGCGCCGCCGTTTGCAGCGACCCCGGGAGCAGGCGGGTGCGCGGCCCATGCCAATCCTTCTCCAGATGCGCCGGTGCCCACCAAGTGCCGCGCCCGGGGGACAAAGGACCCGTAACCAGGGCTCCCAGCCGCTCATCTGTGACGCCACTGCGCAGTGTCCCAGGGCGTACAGGGCGGGGGAGGGGCGGGGGATTAACCAGTCCAAGGGGCGCCCTCACTCTGCGGGCTCTGGACTGGGCGCCAGCAGCCGAAGGCCGCCCCCCAGTTGCCCCGTCGCAGCAGCCCCTGCTCGGCCTGAGAATCCTGACCGCTTAGCTTTGCCGGCTGATCCCCGGACACCAACCCCAGCCACGACCCCGCCCGTACCCCGGCCCTTGTGCCATTCACCGCCCCGACAGCCGCCTCACGTGCGCGCCGGACGGTGCCCTCCCACCCAAGGTCACCGTGGCCCCGGGCGTCGCGGTGTAGGCCGCGCGTCCGCCCCAACGGCCCGCCGACTCGTCCGTCAGCTCTACGCTCACCATTGTGCTGGCCAGGCCTGGCGCTGCCAGAGCCCCGCACAGAAGGGCCGGCTTCAGCAGACGGCACAGGCGGCTTAAGTTCATCGCAGCGGAGGGGGTGTCTGAAAAGTAGCGGCTCCACCCCACGCCGAGCCGACCAATGGACGCGCGCCGGTGCGCCTCGCCTCCCCGCCCTCGACCCCGCCCACCATAGTCCTCATTGGCCAGCCTCTCCGGGCGCTGTGACGCGTAGTAGAAATAGCCAATGGGCGGCGGGAATGAAGGGCGGGCGTGGGTGGGGCCGCGGACTGCGGTTTTGTTGTTGTCTGTGACTGCGCCTGCTCGTAGGCGGGTGGGCGGCCGCGTGTACGCAAGCTGCTCGTTGGTAGCGGTGAGACAGTTATCTGGGTGGTAGATCAGAGCTCCGCGGGGTACCTGGCAACTTGAACTGGAAACTCGAGGGGAGATAGCTCGAACTCGCAGAGAAATCGCCCCAGCTCATTGGAAACTGGGGAGTTTGTTTTTAACGTCAATAAAAACCAAACTGGGGGCCAGACTTCATCTCTCCTGGGGCTGTGGGGCGCCTCGGCCCCATTTGTGGGCGCGCAGCGATTGCATGGGGGTCACCTAGTGGGCGGTCACCATGCGTCTGCTGCCGCAGTGTCCGCGATAGAGCACAGTGGCCGAGGCATTACTGTCCTAGGGAAACCCTCGCTTTAGCCGCTTGTATAAGTCACACCTGAGGTGGGAGGGGTTGTTAAATCAGACTCCCTGGTATTCCGTCCTCTAGGGAGGATATGCGAGGCTGCCCAGGTGTGTGCTTACAAGGAAAAACTACCCCAGAGCGACGTCTCCACTTCTAGCATTACAGGCAGGTGCGCACACAGAACCGGAAGGGCCCCATTTAAACCTTAGACACTTGGCCTCAGCGGTCAGAAAAAATGACCCATCCCATTCTTGGGACCTGAGTCATGGAATTCCACAGCAGGCCTGGCTGACCCCACCCCCATCCCCCAGGCATTACTGGATCTGACCTTGGGACAGCAGGGTAGTTTCAGCCTTTTGTGCTCTGTAAACATCTTATCCTTTTCTCAGACCCTCCCAGGAACATTTCTGCAGAGGCCAGAGGGCAGGAATTCTTGGGGCTGAGTTGATTTGGCAGAGCCATTGAGCCCTCTCTCTCCCTCTACCCCAGACGCAGGCCATTTAGAGGGCAGAGCAGGGGCTTAAATGGCCAAGTTGGGTGGTAAAAGTAGTGGAGAGAGAAATTCCCCCTCCAGGGTTGTAGGCGGGGTTGCTACATTCTCCTTGCACAATGTTCTTCACTGTGGCTTCTTCCCTCCAGTCAGGCCACCATAGGAGTTCTCAAGTTCTGGGAAGGAAGCATTTTCAGCTGGGCCTCCTCACTTCTCAGGAACACCCCCAGCATTTCCTCCCCTTGGCAGCAGTGGTGTCCCGGCCAGTCTGTCTGGCCATGAGGAAGACTCAGCTGTTTCCATTTTCGTTTAAGTTGTGATCTGTTGTTATTTGCTGTAATTCATTTTGGAGTTGCCAGAAAAACAGCACAGGGCGAGGCCCCCATGAAGTGCACCAAGGATGAAAGATGATGGAGCATGGGGCTTCATTCCATTCCTTACTTCCTGCCGGTTACATCGCAGGAGACAAGAGCAGGAGAGGAGACGAGCCTGGTGCCTGGTGCAGGGCTAGGGCAGCTGCCCAGTGGGGGAAGTGGGGAAGTGCACCCCAGGCTCTGGGAAGGGTTTGCCTTTGGAGGTTCACAGCTTTTGCCAGAGTGATCCCATTTTACAGATGGGGTAATGGGGACTTGGGGCAGTCTCAAGGCTCCAGGAAGCCTCCCCTGTGGTGGCTGGATTCCCTCAGTGAGGAAGGCGAGTTGCCCACTGACCAGAGGCCTTTCCAGAGTGGCAACCAGCTCCATGAAGGAGTGGACAGGGCTTGTGATCTGATTTTCTTTAAAAAAAAAAAAGAAGATAAAATTTACATAACATAAAATTCACCATTTTAATCACTTTATAGAATTAAAGTGATTTTTGTATATTTGCAACATTGACCATCACCTCTATTTAATTACAAAATGTTCATCACCTCAAAAGAAACCCAGTCCTGCCCAGGCTGGTGTGGCTCATTGGTTTGAGCGCCAGCCTGCGAGGTTGCCAGTTTGATTCCCAGTCAGGGCACATGCTTGGGTTTCCAGCCACGTACCCCCTGCCCCCACCCGTTGGTCGTGTGCGAGAGGCAAGGCAAGTGCTATATCTCCCACACCTCAATGTTTCTCTCCGTCTTTTTCTCCCTCCCTCGCTCTCTAAAGGTAAATAAGATCTTGAAAAAAATAATAGAAATGGTTAGCAGTCACTCCCCACCCCCACAGCCCCAGACAAACATTAACTCACTTCCTAGCTCTGTGGGTTTTCCTATCCTGACACTTTGTGGCCTTTTGTGTCCAGCTTCTCTGAGTGTCATGTGCTCAAGGCCCATCCATGTTGTAGAGAGTGTGAGAGCTTTGCTCCTTTTCGTGGCTAAGTGATATTCCAGCGTGTGGATGGACCACTTTCAGTACCCATTCATGCTGATATATGTCTGGTTTGTTTTCACCTTTTGTTTTTGTAACCCTGTCCAAGTTGTAGTATGGGCATGTATTTTCATTTCTCCTTATGTATGTGGGAGTGGAACTGCTGGAGCACACAGTAACTCTGTGTGACTGTTTGAGGAGCTGCTGGACTGTTTTCCACAGCGGCTGACCCATTTTACATGTCCACCCACAAGTGTGTGGGTGGCGGCCTAATCTCCGGGCCTCAGGCTCTGTCAGGTGACATACCACGGTGGGGGGTTTGAAGGAGCAAGTTGCCACGCTGTGTCCTGGTGCTGAAGCCACGTGGTCACTGGCAGGACTCTAAGTCATTCGCATTGTGGTCAGGACCACAATAGCCAGCTTTTCTGGGGCCCTAAGGCCCACTTGCTCTTGTGAGCCCTTTCTCCTGTCAAAACCTAACCTGGTCCTCTCACTCTTGTCCCCCCTGCTTCCCTTTGCATTGAGTCACATCTCCAATTCCTTTCCTCCTGCCCCATACAGGCATTCACCCCCCCAACCCCCGCCTCAGATCTGCCCTCCTCATGGTCACAAACAATGTCAACTCAGCTAAACCTCTGCCCAATCCTTAGGCTTGCTCAGACTCGCAGCTTGGTGGGTTGTTGTTTTTCCAAGATTTCATTTTTAGAGAGGAAGAAAAGGAGAAAGAGAGGGAGAGAAATAGCAATGTGTGGTTGCCTCTTGTACACCTCCTACTGGGGATCTGGCCCACAACCCACGCATGTGCCCTGATTGGGAATCAAACCATCGACCCTTTGGTTCGCAGCCCACAGTCAATCCACTGAGCTACACCAGCCAGGACCAGCTTGGTGGTTTTGATGGCTGCTCCCTCCTCCTCCAGGCACCTTCTTCACCTGGTTCCAGGACACCTGGCAACCTCCCACGGCCCTTTATTCTATGTAAGAGCACTTACATAACACCAGTGCCAGGCACTCAGTCATTAGCCAGGTCACCCTAGGAAGTGGGTGCTGTTCTTGGCAGGGGGAGGGAGGCACTGAGGCACAGAAAGATTAAATATCGTTTCTCGGTCCACATAGCCAAGATTGGTCCAGGGTCAGTGAACACCTGTTTCTTCTAGTGCTTGCTCCTTCCCCTCCTCCTGGCCTCTGGGCTGGATCTGCCGGTGACCTCATCCAGGCTCCCAGCACTAATCCCCACCGTGTGCCCATGGTGCCCACACGTCTGTCTCCACTTGGCCCTCACCCTGAATTCCACACTCATATCTTCCCTGCTTCATCAGTGTCTGCCGTTGAGGTCTCACTGTAACCTTCCAAGCTCTACCCCCTGGGTCTTCCCATCCGAGTCAGGACAACTCTGGTCTCCCTCATCTCCAAATCCTGCCCTGCAAATCCTGTGGGTGCTTCCTTCACAGCCCCTAGACCTGGATCACTGCTCCCTACTCTCAGGGTGGGACATCCTCTGCAGCCCCTCCCTCATCTCTCTGAAAATGGCTGAAAAGAAAACCCAAACTTTCAACACTATCAACAATGCCCCCTACATCTGCCCCACCCCACCCTCTGACCTTCTCTCCTACCCTCCTCACACATGCCTCCTGCTGCCAACCAGGCAAGGTACAGCCTCAGAGCCTTGGCACGGACTGTGCCCTGATACACCTTCCTCCTAATAGCCCCGCCTCCCTCCTTCTCCTCCTTTGGGTCTTTGCTGGAACCTCTCCTCACCTTTCCTGGCCTCCCATCTGACAGTGCAAACTCCCCATTACTCATAGCTGGCCAAACTCTTACAAAGTATCGTCACCTTCTCACATTATTGTCTGTTATGTTCACTGTGTCTATCCTGTCTCTTTCTGGAATGTCAGGTGGCTTGTCCTGTACATGTCTGTTCAGTGCATATCTGATTGAATAAATGTATTACTGAGTGAGAAGTTACTGATGGCCTCCACGTGGCAGGGGCTGGGTTGGGCTTGGTGAGTCTCCTGCATGAACTCAGGGAGATAACCAGGCAGAGACAGGGCTGAGGTTCAGGAGACAGGAATGGGTAAGGACAGAAGTGGCAGCACGTCATAAGCACCAGGAACTGTGCCAACCTCATCCCAAGCATGGTTGTCCCTTTAGATTCTCAGCTAACCCTTTTAAATGGGGACACTTTATTATTTCCATTCTACAGATGGGAAAACTGAGGCTGGGGCCATTAGGTTGCACGGGGCCCAGAGCTAACTGAGAGGACTTCCATACAGTTGGATGCACAAATATTTATTGAGCGACTACTAGGCAGCCTGACTGCTCGGAGGAGAGCAGAACCCTAGCCCTATTTTCTCCGTTCTCAGTTTTTTCATTTCAGCCTGTTGGGGTTCTAAACCGCCACCCGGAGGCTGATGTTCCGAAGAAACTAATTCCGAAGATGCCGTGCAATCAAAAACCCGCGGGACTTTCGGAGGCGAGGGTGGGCAACGCCCTTTGCACGCCACCGGCGCAGCCAACCGCCGCTCGCGGAAGGCTTGGTCTGCCCTTGGCACTGCCTCTCCGGAAGGTAGGTGCATTCAGGCATCCGCTGAGGACAGCCTTAAACTGGGACGCTAAGGGGGCCTGGCCGAGGCTGACGCAGGCGCAGTCGGCGCGGGTCCTACAGGGCGCAGGCGCTGGGAGTGCGACTGGCGGCAGGCATGGACGACGAGGAGGAGACGTACCGGCTGTGGAAGATCCGCAAGACTATTATGCAGGTGAGTCCGCGTGGGGCCCCTTGCTTGGCGCGCGCGGTGAAGGAGGACCTTAGTGGCCCAGTCGTGAGTCCGAGGGAATTTGGGGTCTGTCTTCCCGAGATGTTCGCTGTGTCTTCATGGCAGGGTTTTGTCTACGTAAAGAACGTTCAAACTGTAAAGATCTTTTTTTATAACAGTTTATTTTAAGCCAAACTGACGGCATTCCGGGAAGCAAGACGTCAAATACCCTTTTGGAGAATGACAACGTTGCAGTTTCTTTTGGGCATTTGGAATTGAGGGAATGTAAGGAAGATTGCAGGAGGGCGGGAGAAAATGCAGGGTTTGGATTACAGGGTAGATAACAAAAGCACGAGCTCTCCTGAGGGCGGTTACTCGGATTTCAAAGGTGTGATAACCTGGATGCAGAAGAACAATGGACAGGGCAAAGGGCTTACTTAAGGCAAAGGTAAACCTTTTGCTAAAAAAGTAATAGGTCTAGGACGTGGCTACCCACTATGACCTGACCAGTTAGGGATTTATGATCAGATCCCCCTTTGAGGTTACTTTCCATAGAACCCTTTTCTGTCCACAGTCTCCTGTTTACTTCCTGGAAGTCCCCAAGTGCATAAGGCAGAATTCTAGGATTGTGGGGTCGGAAGGAACCTAGCTTCTATGGCATGGATGTCTTGCCATCATCCACTGCGGGCATTTCTCTGAGCTCTCTGGTGGCTACTTCTTTGCTTCAGCCACCAATTTTGAGTTACTTGGGATAGAGTGATAGCAGCAAGCTGGCTGAGCAGTCACTACGTGCAATGTGCTTCAAGCCACCCCATTGGAGGGGGGCATTGTAATCCCCAGAGACTACAGAGGTGTGGGATCTTGACCAAGACCTTGGCCTTTGCACTTGCCTAACAGGAATGCTGCTGCGACAAAAGGCAGGCAGCCAAACCCAGCCTCTTCACTGCTTCACAAAGCTACCCCAAAGGCAGAGACTGAAACAGTCATGCTGCAGACTGATAGTGTTGGGATTCTGAGAGAGAATCAGGCTGTGGGGACTTCTCAGAGGAAAGGGGTTGGGGGGGCCAGGCTGAGTAGCAGCTCTGGCTTCCCCCTTTTCCATTTGGGTCTTCTTCTAATCAGCCTACTCAAAGAACCCTGGTGTCCAAGATAAGACCTAGAACTGCTGGCCCTCACACTGTTGCCTGGCTTCCCAACCAGAGTCTGCCTAGCCAGTGTAGCAGTGCCCCTCCCACCCAACTGTCATCTTCTGCCCCAGGGCCCCAGCTCCAAGTTCCAGCCCTGCAGCTGCTTCCCAATCACAGTCTCTCCCCAAAGTTCAGGATAAAATGACAACACCCATGGCAGCTGGTTAACTAGAGTAGTGCGCCCCATCTTTGTCCCCACCTTCCCTGTCTCTCTTCTTTGACCTCTTCACACACCTGCCACTCTGAGCTCCAAACTCCCTATGTTGCCCTCATAGTGGCTCAAGCTCTTGTTGCAATCCCTCCTCCACCCTGAAGTTACCTTGTTCTTTCTGTCCACAGCTGTGCCATGACCGAGGCTACTTGGTGACTCAGGATGAGCTAGACCAGACACTGGAGGAGTTCAAGGCCCAGTTTGGGGACAAGCCCAGTGAAGGGCGGCCACGGCGCACAGACCTCACAGTGCTGGTGGCCCACAATGATGACCCCACCGACCAGATGTTTGTCTTTTTCCCAGGTCAGTGCCTTGCTAGTGCCGAAGGGGTCACGGTTCTGATGGAGCCATCTGAGGGCCTGCTCAGGATCCAGCTTGTAACAGCCCCCTGCTGTGTGACCCAGAGGAAAGAGCTCCCCCTTGCCTCATGTGCTGTGGGCAATGCCATTGATCCCTGACCCCTCTGGGTGTCTTTTCCATGTTCTTCTTGGTCCCCTTTCCCATTCTATTGCTAGGCTGTTTTCTTCAACCAGAATTATCATAGGCCTTCCAGGCAAGCCCTCAGACCCACTGTGTCCTCGCCCTACCGCCCAGCTTCCATCTCAGCACCTGCATTTCCTGCAGCTCCTTCCTGCGCCATTGCAGGGTTCTTGCCTCTTCCCTGCCAATCTCCCCGCCTCACCACACCATTTCCTCCTCCCTCTGCCTGCTCAGTGTCCAGTCATCGTCCCTGGAGACCTTGCTCAGGTGCCTCCTCTACTAGGACCCCCACTGAGCCCCAGGTTGAGTGAAGAGCCGTTTAGGGGTGTCCTGAGACTCCTGTGTTCCTCTGTCTTAACACCTACCCCACTGCAGCAGCTTAGCTCTGAGGCCTGCGAAAGGTGGGCTAGACCGTGCCCGGCGCCTTCGGGGCCAACTCCATGACCAGAATGCAAGGGGTGGGAAAACATTTACAGAGCAGAACCTGGTGGCACTTTTAAAAAAATATACTTTATTGCCCTGGCTGGTGTAGCTCAGTGGATTGAGCACGGGCTTCGAAACAGGCATCGCAGGTTTGATTCCCAGTCAGGGCACATGCCTAGGTTGCAGGCTATGGCCCCCAGCAACTGCACATTGATGTTTCTCTCTCTCCATCCCTCCCTTCCCTCTCTAAAAATAAATAAATAAAATCTTAATATACACACACACACACACACACACACTTTATTTATTTATTTATTTTTAGAGAGACAGGAAGGGAGGGAGAGAAACAAAGATGTGAGAAGCATTGATCGGTTGCCTCTCACACACCCCCAACTAGACCTGACTTACAGATGAGGCACGTGCCCTGACTGGGAATCAAACTGACAACCTTTTGATTCATGGGCCAGAGCTTAATGCACTAAGCGACACCAGCCAGGGTGCTGGTGGCACTAAGAAAAATGTCCCCATGTTTGAGCCATAATTATTTGAGACCTTGGTGTGTGTCAGGCTTCCCATGGAGCTGTCTCCAGACCTGCCAGGGATCAGCCCCTCCTTGGAGTAGGAGGTCTTGTTGCACTTCCTGGTCTTTGTTGCCGGGGTCGGGGTGGGGGGGGCGGCGGGGGGCATCACTGCTCCTCTGGGACATGCTTCAGGTCAGGGCTGAGCTGTCCGCCTGTATTGGTTTGCTGGGGCTGCCATAACAAAACTCCACATGAAGGGCTTAAACAGCATTTATTGTCCCCAACTCTGGAGGCTAGAAGTCCAAGATCAAGGTGTTCTCTGGGTTGGTTCCTCCTCAGGCCTCTGTCTTAAATGTATGGATGGTGACTGTCTCCTTCCTGCTTCCTCACAGGGTTCCTAAAGTCTGTGTCTTAATTTCTTAGAAGGACATCAGTCAGATTGGATCAGGGCTCACATGTGATCTCATGTTACCTTAGTCATCTCTTTGAAGGCCCCATTACCAGTCACCTTCTGAGGTCCTGGTGGCTAGGATTCGAACAAGGGGATTTTGGGGGAGACACAAGTCAGCTCAAGACACTGCCCATTGGTGGAGTGATACACACTGCATAGAGATAGAGGCCCAGCTGGGAGCCTCGTACGAATCCTGGTGGCGGAGCCCAGACACCGACCTGCTGGGCTTATGGAGCCCAGCACTTCTCCAGTGACAAAGCCCCACACTGAATGTTACTGAGAGTGTAAGGACTCGGGAGGATGGTCTGGCTTCATGGCAGATCAGCCAACCTCATCTCAGCACAGCCATGCACCTTATGGGCTCCCAGACTAAACAGGCCACTTAACCCAGGGGTTCTGAAACCTCGGAACCAGTGAGGCACCCAACCAAACCCAGACTCCTGGACCCCACTTCTAGACAGGGACCCCTTAAGGTCCAGGGGCATAGACACTTTTAGAAGCTTGGTGACCTGGAGGCAGCCAGCCCCCTCTTCTGCAAACTGGGAAACTAAAGCCCCAGAAAGGGGTGCCACACGTGCCTGGGAAGGGGGCGGGCGGGAGACCTGGCTTTGTGGACCAGCATACACTCTGCTTGCAGAGGAGCCCAAGGTGGGGATCAAGACCATCAAGGTGTACTGCCAGCGCATGCAGGAGGAGAACATCACCCGAGCCCTCATTGTGGTGCAGCAAGGCATGACGCCCTCCGCCAAGCAGGTAGGTGCCCGGCAGCCATGAGCCTGACCGCTCCTCTTCCCGTTCTGTCCCGAGCCCCGCTTTCCCTTCCTGCAGCACCTCCTGTGAGACCTTGCTGCTGTTTTCACCCAGGGTGCCTGCTGCACTCGGGCGACACTCAACTCTGCATCTCCGTGCATGGGCTCCATGTCCTGGTGCATTGCTCAGGGTCTGAGAAGGAGCTACTGCCCTACGTGGGCTGCGTGGGGCCACCCCTCCCCCCCCCCGTTAGGTCTGAGTCGGGGCTGGAGGAGCAGCAAGCACCCTCTTCTCTGCCTTTGGGAACTGTAGAGTCCTAACCATCTTGATCTTCTCTTGAGGAGGGGCCGCCACACCAGCTCAGGGATAACCCCTGGGCTCATTTGACGGAAATTCGTTCCCTGACACCAAGCCAAGGCCTAGAGAAGTGCTGAGGGCTGGGGGTAGCAGGGAGTAAGCCATACATGGGATAGGAATTCCGAGCTCTGATGTCTGGCTTTTTGTTGTGCACAAGATCAAACCCGTTCAGCATCCTGCATGCCCTGGCCTTTGGGGAAGAAACAAACCAGGTCCATTTGTCTCCAGCCACATAAGGGTGGGTAGGTAAGGCCCTGGGTGGGAGCTGTGGCGAGCCTGAGGGTCTGTCTCTTTTAGTCTCTCATTGACATGGCCCCCAAGTACATTCTGGAGCAGTTTCTGCAACAGGAGCTGCTCATCAACATCACGGAGCACGAGGTGGGGCCTGGGGATGGTGGGAGGCATGGGGTGGTGGAAGGGGTGAGACCGCGAAGGAAGCAGAGCCGAGCTCTCAAAGTGGGTGGTCCCCCGGGCCCCAGAGCAGCAGCATCACCTGGGGCCTTGCTAGCAGTGCAGGTTCCCAGGACCACCCCACTGACCTGGAGGGAGACCTAGTCTCCTGGGAGCTGCAGGGGACCCCAGGTTGTGACCCAAGGCCTCTGCATGACAGTCACAGGGTGGGGTGCAGACTCTCTGAGGGGCACACTGTACCCATCTTCGATGTAGGGGTGTGGGACACAGTGGGGTCTGTCACAGCCCCCTGGAGACTCAGGTTCTCTTGGCAGCTGGTCCCAGAGCACGTCGTCATGACCAAGGAGGAGGTGACGGAGCTACTGGCCCGATAGTATCCTTTCTGGCTTCCCCATTCCTCTTCTCCGGGATTCTCCATCCCTCCCAGTCCGCCCTGCGTGGTTTTTTTCCTGACTGAGCTTCCCAGTAAACTCCGAGAGAACCAGCTGCCCAGGATCCAGGCCGGAGACCCTGTGGCTCGCTACTTTGGGATAAAGCGAGGGCAGGTGAGAGAGCCCTCCTGGCAGGAGACCCCCGCCCTCAGCACCTTTCCTCCTGGGTGGGACCCTCAGGGTCCACCCCTTCCGACTCCACCTCTTTTTAGAGCCAGGGCAGCCCCAGGTCTCATGGAACCACCCACCCTGCTGTACCCGCCACCCCCACCCCCACACATATAGATACATGCGTATACATACATGCATATATATATCTGGATCTCTGGGAAGGCTGGGCCCCTCCCAGCCCTGCTCTCATCCTGACGCAGGTGGTGAAGATCATCCGGCCCAGTGAAACCGCAGGCAGGTACATCACCTACCGGCTGGTGCAGTAACCACTCTATTGCCCAACAGGTGAGACAGATGCCACCCCAGCTGGGGGGCCTGGGTAAGGGTGGGAGTGTGTTTGCATGCAGTGTGGGGGTGCGGGAAGCTCCCAACTCTTTGCTTAAGTGAGCTGCATCTGTTACCTACCCTGCTGATGGTCTGACCTGGAGCATAAAGCTTAGCCCCTCCTTTCTTAACCTGTTTTCCTCTGCTCTGCCCCAAACCCTCTCCCAGGTTCTACGACAGCCAGTCACTGTCCACCTGTAGGGCCAGGAGGCAGTGGCACCTGCAGCCTGGGTTTGCCCAGATCACATGACAGACATATCACATGATGGACCTTTCCTCTCTCCCCCAGCCCCTGGGAGATGGACAAGTGGACTGTGACCACTCCACCCTGGACAGTTGGTGGCTTGCTCTGCGGGAATCTGCTCCACCCTGGAAACCTTATCCTCTGTTCTCTGGACCCCAGGGCAGGCTGCTTGTTTTCCCTCCTGGGCCTCACCTGGACACTGAGCTCCACCTGGGGTCCTGTGTAATGGTGCCTCAGGAGGGAAAAGGATCTGAGGGAAAACCAGGGGGCCAGCCAGCAACCTAGACAGTCCTGGGTTCTTGCCTGCCCCCTGGGTGCCCTGAGCTGGCTCCCCACAAATAGGACCTGGGTCCTAGTCTCTTGTCAGCCCTCGCTTCCTTCCACTTCCCAGCTCCGTGCCGCCCTCACAGTGGCCCTGTCCCTGACAACTGTGAGCGCTCTGAGGGCAGCAGGCAGGGAGGCTAACACGCATCTGGATTTTGAGTTGGCATTGAATGCTGGTGTTTTAAAATTAAAGGTAATTTTGAGTAAACAATTTCATTTGTCTGAAAAACCAAGGTGGGAGAACAGGTTTTCTGTGGCTTCAAAGTGAGTCTCCACGGCCACCCTCTGCCCCGCCTTCCAACTGCCACAGTCATGCCTGGTTGGCTGGCCGTGCACCTGTCCTCCCAAAGGGCAGGGTTAGTGTCTAGTATTCACTTCCAGCTGTGCTCCCCTGAGCTTTTCTTGTATACGTTTGGGGTCCTTGCCCTGGCTGGGGTGGCTTAGTGAATTGAGCACTGGCCTGCAAGCCAAAAGGACACTGGTTCACAATCCAAGGCACATGCCTGGGTTGTGGGCCAGGGCCCCAGTAGGGGGCGCACTAGAGGTAACCACACGTTGATGTTTCTCTTTCTCAAAGTAAATAAATATTTTTTTAATTTTATTTTTTAGAGAGTGGGGAAGGGAGGGAGAAAGAGGAGAGGAACATCAATGTGTGGTTTCCTCTTACATGGCCCCTACTAGGGACCTGGCCTGCAACCCAGGCTTGTGCCCTGACTAGGACTCGAACCAGTGACCCTTTGGTTCGCAGCCTGCACTCAGTCCACTGAGCCACCCCAGCCAGGGCAAATAAATTTTTTTTTTTTTTTTTAAAGAAGTTTGGGGACCAGTGAGCCCGTTTCCGCCTTTAGTGTCTGGTTCTAGAAGGCCTTTCTCCCAAAGTTGAAAGCAGTCATGTGTATATTTTTAATGCCTTTTTTGAGACATAATCACATACCATACAATTCACCCATTTACAGAGTTCACAGTTTGGTGGCTTTTAGTATGTTCCCTGCTGTGCACCCACCACCATCACCTCTGGAATGTTTTATCCCCAAAAGCAACTCCAACACTCAGCAACCACCCCCTCTTCCCCACCTCACCTCTGCTGCCACTTTGAGCAGCATGCAGGTTGCCTGTTTTGTTATTTTTTAATTGAATTTATTGGGGTGGCATTGGTTAATACAGGTTTCAGGTATACGATTCTACATCTTCCGTGTGTTCTGCTATGTGTGCTCACTACTGCAAGTCAAGTCTCCTTCCATCATTCAGGGTACCTTTCACTGTCCCGCAGCACAGGCAGGCCACTCTCCCGTCTGTTTTCCCGGTGGGAGGATGTGTCCACCCTTGGAAGGTGGGCGCCAGGCATTCTCTCCTGCTCCGCATTAATTACAAATGTGGCTCTTGGAGGCAGAGAAGACTCCCGGCTGCACCAAAGTGGAACAGTCTGTGCTGCATTTATTTCTGAAGATATGTGGTCTTTAGATACTGCTGTCTCTTGGCAGTGGTTAAGGTTCTTCCCTGTCGGTACAAAGGCCCGGGTGATGGTGGCCCGAGCCAGCCGGTTTCAAGCAGTATTTTCCTCCCACCGTTTGGAACAGTGAGGTTTTGTGGCCCAGCTGGAGTGCAGATGTGATGACAGGCAGAGTGCCGATCTTCCCACGACACGGGAAGTGGCTCCTTCCGTGGTTCTCTGCCCTGTTTACCTGTGCAGGCGGAAGGCGCGCAGGCCAGTGCAGCAGCATGAATGCGAAGGCTGCGCTGTGCAGTGGGCCAGGGCCCTGCCCCGCACCCTGCAGGCAGGACTTCTGTCCCTGCTGTTCCCCTGCCAGCCTCCCAGTGTCCGCATGGCCAGTTCCCTCACCCTCAGGACTACTCACATGTTACCTGGGGTTTCTGTGGCTACTCTGTGAACTTCAGGTTCCCTGCTCCTCTTTCTTAGTTTCTCCTCCAGGCATTCTGCTTATCTCACATGCTTGTTTGTGTCCTGTCTTCCACAGCAGAGCATAAGCTTCTGGGGGCAAGAGGTCTGTTTTTCTATGCTGGCATTTTGCATAGAAATAATGACCGGCACACAGTAGATGTTAGTGTTTGGTTAATGAATGGTGGTGATGAGGGCTGTGACCCCCACACTCCAATCGCTGAACTCTGTCCCTTAATCCTTACATGCTACAGACTATGAAAGATACAAAACCAGAAAAAGTCCAAAGATGAAAGACTAGGGACAGTTCTAGAAAAACACTACCTGTCATTGTAAAGCCCTCCACATACTGGACACCCACACACTGCATAGTTATTTGGGGGTTTCTGTAAATGGGCTTTTAGAGGACAGTCGCTTAGTAGGTGCCGTGGTCATAGCGATACTGGGCCATTTACCTCTGCGCTTCCTGAGTCAGTTGTGTTCACCCTGACGTACATGTTCCTGATGCTTTATGTAAGGACCGTGTGTGGCTGCTTTGGTGACCTCATCCTGCTCCAAGCAAAACAAATGACCTGAGATTGATTTGTGCAGTTTCTTCTGAAGAAAAGCCTCATTGAAGCTGAGATCAGGCTCAGTGTGCGCACTTTATTTCGCCTTCTGGTTAGCTGTTCATTTACACTTAATAATAGTGCTGAGTACATCGATAAGTTGATGTTTGAAGGCAAATTGAGAATTTTTACTTTCTGGTGGCTGGAAAACTAGGGCTTTAACCAGAAACTATGTGTTAAGCTTTGGACTATAATGTTACAAATCATTTGTTTGGAATTTGTGAACAAGAAAAGATAATGTTGATGGTGATTTTATAGTCATTAATACAATTGATTAGCCATTGTTTTGTAAGTCCAACAGTGTTAATTATAAATTTACCTGTCAATCTTAAAAACACTTTTAAGTCATACAGAATACTGGGAATGTGGTTTCCATTCAATTTCGAAATACTAGTATCTCCATTTGCTTAAGAAAGCACAACTATCTTTCTGTGTACTTGCTTAAATGTCACTACTAAACGAATACTTTTGTACGTCCCAGTGACGAAAGTCTTGGCATTATTGTAGCATTTGATTTAAAATTTTAGATGAGCTTTGGCTATTTCTGTAGTTCACAAGCCTGATGACTGGGTGTTCCTGCCCTTCGGTGAGATATGCACCTCCCTCAAACCTTGTTACGGTACTGGCACGTTGCCCGTCTGACGTGAAGAAAGTCGCAGGTGTCCTAGTTTTCCGTCTCTTCCTCATGTACTTACTGAGGACTCACCTCTGCTCAGTAGGGTTGGGGTGGGCACCCCCTACACAGTAGTGCCTGAAAATAGAAATGGTTTTAACTTGTACATAGCCCATGGGAATCTTTTTTCCAGATTGATTGTAAAATTAAAGAAATGGCTTCTTAAAAAAAAAAACACTTCAAATTATAAGAGAAAGCTTATTTAGAAAGTCACAGAGGTAGCAGAAGTGAGCCAGCTGGGCTGCGGAGGCTCCTGAAACAAGTTTCAGAGGCAAAAGCAGGGCCCTTGCAGCTCAGGAGAGGGGAAAGCCAAGGAATGGTGTCAGTGCCTCCCAGTGTTCATTCGGTTAGCATTTTGCCCTCCTAAATAAGGATCGAAGTTGAGATCTTGTGCAGAATCTATTAACTTAATGTTAGTGTCCTTTTTTAAAAAATTTTAAAATCTTTATTATATTTTTCCCATCACCAGTTAGTCCTTTTGCACCCCCTCTCCCCCAGCAGTCACTGCACTGTTGTCCATGTCCATGAGTCATTTTTCCTTTTTGTTCAATCCCTCCACACCCTCATCCCAACCTAGCTGCCATCCTGCTCTCCATCTGTGAGTCTGTCCCCACTTCCCTTGTTAGTGCAGTTCATTAGATTCCACATGTATGAGTGGAATCATAAGGTATTTGTCTTTCTCTGACTGGCCTATTACTTCACTTAGCACAATGTTCTCCAGGTCCACCTATACCATCCCAAAGGGTAAGACTTTCTTCTGTTTTTATAGCTGAGTAGTATTCCACTGCATAAATGTCCCATAGTTGTTTTATCCACTCATCTGATGGACACCTGGCTGCTTCCATATCTTGGCGCTTGTAGATAATGCTGCAGTGAACATAGGGGTGCTTATGTTCTTTCAAATTAGTGTTTTGGGTTCCTTTGGATATGTTCCCAGAAGTGGGATTGCTGGGTCAAAAGGCAGATCCATTTTTAATTTTTTGAAGTAGCTCGATACTGCTTTCCACAGTGGCTGCACCAGTCTGCATCCCCAACAGTGCAGAAGGGTTCCTCTTTCTCCACACTCTCGCCAGCACTTGTTGTTTGTTGTTTGTTGATGATATCCGTTCTGACAGGTGTGAGATGGTATCTCATTGTGGTTTTAATTTGCATTTCTGTGATAATTAGTGATGTTGAGCATCTTTTCATATTATGTGTATTGGCTATGTGTATGTCCTCTTTGGAGAAGTCTATTCAGGTCCTTTGCCCATTTTTTAATTGGGTTGGGTTTTTTTGTTTTATTTTTGGTGTTGAGTTTCGTAAGTTCCTTACGAATTTTGGATATAAACCCCTTATCAGATGTATCAGTGAATATGTTCTCCCATTCTGTGGGTTGTCTTTTTATTTTGATGAGTTCCTTTGCTGTGCAAAAACTTTTTAGTTTGATGTCCCATTTGTTTATTTTTTCCTTTGCTTCCCTTGCCTGGGGAGATCTGTCCGATGAAACACCGCTGCAAGCCGTGTCCGAGATTTTGCTGCCTGTGTTTTCTTCTAAAATTTTTATGGTTTCGGGTCTAACATTCAAGTCTGTGATCCATTTGGAACTTACTCTTGTATGTGTGGTTTCACTTTTCTGCACGTGTCTGTCCAATTTTCCCAGCATTATGGTTTTTTTGTTTTGTTTTCTTGATTTCATTGTCGTCTTTGTTTTGTTTTTTTAGGGGGAGTTTTTTGCTTAATAATTATTTTCCTCAACATCATTTATTTTGTCCTTACATTTTAAAATCTTCATGTCTAAAATGAGTTGGTTCATGGCAGCCTTCTATTTCATTGCTATATCCTGGATTTGTCAGTTAATTTGTAAGGTAGCCCAATAAACCTTTCCTCTGACCTAGTATTGCCACCTTGCTGTAACTACTGAGTTGCATTACTCATTTTATTTGCCAAGTATATTCTTGGACACGGCTGTGTGTATTCTTGATCAATAAATTGTAGATTTAATAAAATAGCCCTGGTTGGTGCGGCTCAGTGGATTGAGCACCGGCCAGCTAATCAGAAGGTTGCTTGTTCGATTCCCGATCAGGGCACACCCCTGGGTTGCGGGCCAGGTTACCAGTTGGGGGCGTGTGAGAAGCAACAGACTGATGTTTCTCTCACACATCAGTGTTTCTCTCCCTCTCTTTCTCCCTCTCTTCCCCTCTTTCTAAAAATAAAATCTTTTAAGAAAAAGGTTTAATAAAATATTTTTAAATGGAAAAAAGAAAACTTCCTCAGCAGTCACCCCACCCCCAGCTCCCAGCTCCTCACAACCTCTGACCCATTTTCTGTCTCTGGATGTGCCTGCCCTGAACATGTCACGTAAATGGAATCATACACTGCGTGGCCTTTTTGTGTCTGGCTTCTGTCACTGAGTGTCATGTGGTCAAGGTTCATCCACGTCGAATCAACTGTCAGTGCGTTGCTCCTTTTCATGGCTGAGTGGTGTTCCCCTGTGCGGGTGGACACATTGTGTTGGTCAGTTCATTAGCTGGACGCTTTTGGGCAGTGTCTACCTTCTGGCCGTTGTGAGTGTGCCACTGTGAACAGGTTTTGTGGGAACATGTGTTCAGTACCCTGAGTGTGCACCTACAAAGGGAAATGCAGGGCCATGTGGAAACTCTGGATACCATTTCTGGAAACTGCCAGATTGTATTCCAAAGCAGCCGCCCCATTTTGCATTCCTTCAAGCCCTGTAAAGAGTCCAGCTTCTCCACATCTGTGGGACCCTCGTTATGGTCCATCCCGGTGAGGGGAGCAAGGCTGTTGAGCTATAAGAGTGCTTTTTTCTAGGTAGGTAGACAATTTGCAAAAGTTATCCTGTTTATTTATTATTTTTTGTATTTCTTAAATACCCCATTGTAGTTGTGGTGTTTGCACACAGGCCTTTAAGCCTGGTGTTTGCTTCTGGGCACTGTGTGACCCGGGGGTTCCCCCCCCCCGCTCCCCATGATCTCAACACTATGAGTATCTGGCAGGTCCTTGGGTGGCCACCCTGGATTGCCTCTCTCCCATGTAGACTCACAGAGGGTGTGTTTTGAGATTCTTCCATTACTCAATTTAGGTTTTGAAAGTGTTTTACAGTATGTCTTAATGGTTGAATTAATCTCCCCTTTTTTTCCAAAATCACCTTGGCCAAAATGAGCCAGGCCCAAAACACTGTGGGATTCCACTCTGGAGGGCCATGGAGGAGTCAGACTCAACCAGGACTTAGATGGTGGGAACCAGAGCCTGGGGGAGGGGGGGCAAGTATTTAGTGGGGACAGAGTTCCAGTTTGGGAAGGTTAAAACACGGACGGTGGGGACAGCTGCACAACAGTGTGAGTGTGCTTAGCGCTGCTGAGCTGCGTGTGCCTAGAAATGGTTAAGGTGGTAAATTTTATGTGTGTTTTACCACAAAATGTTTCTGCCATTCCTGGATATTTACTGTTCAAATGAGTAGAATCAGCTCACCAGCATCCGTGGTAAGTCCTTTGCTGTGGCTGGGTTTGCTCTGTCTCTGACGCTGGTGAAAACCTGCCCTTGGGTGGATTTCCGGCCACAGAGGGCACGGACACTGCTGTCCCCTGTGGGGGAGTTTGCTGTGGCCTCAGTGCCCTCCTCCCGGCGGCACCTGGCTCACCTTTGTTCCTTGGGGACCAGATTCTGTCTCTGCCTCCAAGCATGGCCTGTTCCCAAGTCTGGAGATTGGCCCAGGGTCTTGGGTGGGATGAAGTGGGGGCCTGGCACTCAGTCAGTCCTCTGCCACCAGGACATACTGTGAGGCTGCAGGTGGCCCACCCTGTAAGGGCACCTGACAGGTTGGGGCTGTTGTTCACTCACCCACCAGGTTCTGGAAGTGCTTTCACATCGGAGAATGGGGTGCTTTTCATGACCTTTGCTACCTGACCGACACCGAGAGTAGAAAGCCTCTGTCCAGATGAACCCTGGACTATTAGTTTTATGTGTTAATTCTTTTGTCTTTTAAAAAATGTGGATCAGAAGTCAGCGTGTTTGTTGTGCGAAGGGCCAGACAGTAAATGTTTCCAGAGCTGCAGTGACAGCTGCGCGCAAGGGCGACCTGGCGGTGAGAGTGCAGAGTGGGGCTGTGTGCCAGCCAGCCTTTGTTTGCGGAACACGGCCCGGCCCTGGGCTGCAGTCTGCTGGCATGTAGTCTGCTTTTCCAGCGCTTTGAAAGTGTCTGCAGGGATGAGACCTGCCATTGCAAAGTGTCCTGACTGGCTTGTCAGGGCCGCTGGGGTGTGCTGTGGTTTTGGGGGCCTCTTCCGTATAGGGAGGGAAGGCCCCTGCCCCCCTGGCTGCCTTTGTCACAACTGGGTATGGATTCTGCCTGATTCTTCTGCACATAATTAAAAGTCGGGGCTCATCTCTGCTAGGCTGCCCTACCCCCTCCCCTCCAACCCTCTGGCTGTGGGGTGGTCTCCAAGCTACAGGAGGGTAACATGCATGAGGGTGGGTCCTTGCCTGTCCCCTTTGCGCTGTCCTGGATGGTGGCCACCACCCTCCTGAGGCTCTTCAATCTAAACAAAGTAAATGACACGTAGAGTTCCTCAGGTCAGTCTGGCCTAATTTCAGGCGCTGAGCACCCGTGGGAGGTGCAGCTGGCAGCCGGCAGCCAGACAACACACAGGCAGAGTGTTTCATCTTCCTCTGGAAGCTTCTGCTGGATGGCACTGAGTGGGACGTTTCTGTGAAGTGGCAGTTGTCTGACGTGCGGATTTGCGGAGCCCACCTCAGAGGCCCCATGGGCCCTCAGACCTCACCAGGCTTTGGGGGAGAATTGCCTTCCTCACGACCTCCCAAGCAAGGAAGCAAAGGGCCCTCTGTGTCCCTGTCCCCAAGCTGCCACTCAGATTAAAAAACTTTATTTTATTTTTTTTTAAGATTTTATTTATTTATTTTTAGAGAGGGAAGGGATGGAAAAAGAGAGAGAAACATCAATGTGCGGTTGCTGGGGGCATGGCCTGCAACCCAGGCATGTGCCCTCATTGAGAATTGAACCTGTGATGCTTTGGTTCACAGCCCGCGCTCAATCCACTGAGCTACGCCAGCCAGAGCAACAAGCTTTATTTTAAGCAAAATACATGCATGTGAAGGAGAGATCCCACCATGTACCTAAACCCCAGGTGTCCAAACCCGGTTCTGCCGCCTGGCCCCTGCCATCCGTCTGGCTGCCAGAGTGGCCTGCAGCCTGGCAACCAGAGATCATACACAGTTCAGGACTGGTCTGAGGAGGGGCCAGCCCTGAGCAGAGGGCAGGGGCCACTCGGGGTTCCTCTGTCCTCACAGCCCCACGGTGATTCCTGAGAGCAAAGTCCCTGCCTCAGCCAGGCCGGTCATGCGAGGAGGCACAGGGTAGACTGTGGACTCACCCACATTCCTAGAAGCTTGTGGGAAAGGAGGCCAGCGATGCCCTTACCACTGTGAGCCAGAGGGGCCTCACAGAGTGGTCATTGCAACCTAGGCACTCTGGGCAAAGAGCCTGGCACAGTGTGGCCAGTCCCCAGGATATCCATAGTGACAGAAGCCAGGGATGGGGTGGTGCTTGGCCCCCAGCCATGGCCCCAGCCAGACAAATTCTGGTCGCCTCTCCCAACCAGTGCCCACTGTGACCTGTCTACCACGGTGCCTCATGGCGGACAGTCGGCCCCCAGCTGCATTGTTGCACTGGTTGGTAGTGTACTGGGACAGCCCCTCCTAGTCACCATCCTCCCCAGCCGAGGGCCCCAGCTGCTCCTCACTGCCACTGTCCTGGGCCTCCTCCACGCTGGCCTCACTGCTCTGCTTCTCCAGGAAGCTGAGACGGTGCAGGGCACTCCTCTCCTCTGAAGACAGCAGCTCCGGGCCCTCCTCCAGCTCCGAGTCAGAGTCGTTGGAGGTGACGTGGGATTCTGGTAGGTCTGTGAGACGGGGAGAGACATAGAGGTGGATGAGATTGGGAGAGACTGGGAGAGGTATCTGCCACTGAATACCCTCGACCCAAATGCTCACCTGGGCCCCCGTCCTCAGCCTCCTCCTGCAGGGGGAAGACAGGCCCCTCACTGGCCTCCGGGTAGGGCACCTGGAGCAGCACCTCAGCCCGCTGGGTGGGCATCCCATACTGCAGAGGTGACAGGGAGGTCAGGCTGGGACCTCAAGTCCAGCCCATCCAAGCTCCGTTTCCTGTCTTGTATTTAGCCACATTAAAAAAAATCCCAAAGAGTTGTCACCACCCACTGCATCTGCAGTGGGAGCCCAGCTCCCATGTCATGAAGGGCTGAGCTCCTCCAGCAGGGGCCACAGGCTCTGACAGCGAGGCTGAGTCCTGCAGGGATGGCCAGCAAGGGACCACTGTCCTGAGGCCACACCCAGTCCTCCCTCTGGAGACCAGGGACCAATCCCCAGGAGACGCCTGAAAATGGTTAAAGATACTAGGCAAAGACACTGAGTACTGGAGTGGGGTGCTGCTTGGACACAAAACATGGGCCGAAACAAACACTGCTGGCGTGAAATTAAAACCTGGCAGCAGGTGAAGTAGCAGACTGGACCCAGCCGAGGGGGCAGGCTGGAGGCCACGGTGAGCCAAGGCCTCTGTACCTGGCAGGGTCTCCTCCAGATTTGAGCCCACACTTCAGCGGTTCTTTGCTTAAAAGACCGCTTAGAGGCTGCCCAGTCCTTCCCATCCGTACCCTGCCACTGGCAGAACTTGACAGCCCCCACCCCTGGGGAGACCTGCCACCTCACCTGGCCCGTGGCCTCCTCTTCAGGCTTCTCCTCAAAGACTGCCCCATAGTGGGTGATGAGGGTCTCCACGATGCGGGCTTGGTGCGGGTAGTCGACCAGGGAGGAGAGGGACACGGTGGCCTCGGTGGGCCGAGGCCGCAGCAGTGTGGGCCCAAACACAATGCCCAGGTTCCCGGGGGTCATCTTGTTGTCCTGTTCCACCTCTACAATCCTGGGGGGTGGGTTAGGGGGTGCAGGAGTGGGTGAGAGTGGCTCCCCGGACCCAGCCATCCTGAACCCCTGCCCGGCTGGCCCTCACCTGCGCAGGTGCCGCAGCAGGTACTGCAGTGAGGCCCGGTTCTCAGATGGCAGGTCACTCAGGAGCTCCCGCAGCCGGCTCACCATAGCCTCGTCTACAGCCTCGCCCTCGGCCACATCTGGACAATTCCGGGATGCGGCCTTTGCCTCAGCCTCTGCCTTCAGACTGTCCTTGGCCAGCCCCATGAGCTCGTGGTAGAGGCGGAAGCAGATGAGTGGCTCTGGCAGCTAAAAGTGACGGGTGGGGTGGGGTGGGGTCAGGCCCAGTCCCCTCCTGCTCTGCCCTGGCCACCTGGCCATGCCCCTAGCATCAGCCCTGCCCCTGCCAAGTGGTGGCCCCACCACCACCCCAAAATCAGACCTCCCACCCTGGCCACACCCCAGCCTAGCAGTCCACTGCCCCAAGAAACCCCAGCCCCTGCCAGGCAAGGGCCTTGGCCTAGCATCTGCTTTGTCCCCATGGGGCTCACCTGGCGCAGGTAGAGTTTGAGGACGTTGCTGATGTCATGGGGTGAGGCCTGCGACAGCTCCACCAGCTCTTTTCCATTCTCAAAGGCCTGGCACAGCTTCTCCACGCGTGTCTTCACCCCATTCACCCGGTATATGCCCTGTGGCAGCTCGCAGTTAGCCTCAGCCCACGCCTGCCTCCCCTCTGCGCTCCCAGGACAGAACCCCTGCTGCCGTCCCCTCAATAGTCACCTTTGTGCGCAGTGCCCGTCGCTCGATCTCGCAGACACACTTCTTAATGATGAAGGGCACACCGTCAGGAGTGCCCCGGGCTGCCTGGCCAAAGTCCTGGCCGAAGAGCTGCAGGCGGCCCTGAAGCTTCTTGTGTCCACACTGGATGGCCAGGGTCTCGAGACACTTCTTGTGGCAGGCCAGGCAGCACTGGGGGCAGCACTCAGTGAGCAGAGAGCCTGGCTACCTCTCCTCTCTGAAGCCTTCACAACCCACACCCCTGTAAGGCAGCTTCTGAAAGCACAGTCCCAATCTTTGCTCCCAGAGCCCCCTGTGCTCTGCATGGGACCTTCCAGCAATCCCTGGGGCCCCCACTCACCTCCTCGCACTCAGCGCCCTGGAAGTAGACATAGCTGTTGCACTCCCGGCACTTGGCTGGCGAGCGGAGCTTTCGGAGCCGGTGAGTGCGGGCTGCCTTGGACATCCCCACGTTGCGGAAGGGCCCACTGGGCACGGCCACTGGCAGCTCAGGGGCCATGCCATTGAGGTCAGCTGGGAGGCAGGACAGGTGCTCATTGTCACCAAGGCAGGTCAGGACTAGGCTCACAAGCCAAGTCTAAACCCTCTCCCCCTACTGCTGGGGTCAGAGCCCTCTCACCCTGCTCAAAGGCTGACGGCGCCCCTGCACTGCCCTCCTGGTCCACCAGCTCCTCACTGGACGACATGGTGCCACTGGACGACATCCGCTCAAACTTCTTCAAGTCCCCTAAGCAGGAAGCAGGGGTGTCAGTTACCCCAAGGCTCCTCTCCTTCACCCTAGCCCCATGGTGAGCTCTGTCCTCAGTTGGCAGGGGAGGCCCTTCACCTGAGCCGGGGCTGGGGTCCAGGTTGCCATCAGAGTCTGGGATGGAGCTTGGCCATGATTTGTGCACCTGGTGTCCACGTCCACCTGTGGAACAGGCCACCTAGTGAAGGGCTGAGTGTGGCTGAGAAGGGCTGGAGGGAGGCTTCACCCACTTCTTGACCCTACTGGGCACTCACACCCCCCTGGGCACTCACCCCTTCGCACCCCATCACTGGGACCACCTTCCTCCGGAGGGCTGCTGGCAGCCTCCGCAGTGTCGCCAACACTGAAGCTGCCTTTCCGGGTGCGCATGACAGGGGACCTGGTGGGACCAAAAGCCAGAAGGAGAAGCCATGATGGGGGTCATAGAGGCACGGTCATGCTCACCCCCACCGCAGGTGGAAAGCTGGCTCCCAGGGCGCACGTGTGGCTGTACCAGGTGTTTGTAGGGATGTGGGGCTCGAAGTCATAGTGCACGTCAGGCTCCTCATCACGCTGCAGCTGGCGCACATGGGAGGCGTACTGCTGGCCCGGGTCATACAGCTTGCTGCTCTCACACAGCATCTGGAAGTGTACGGGCAGCGGGGCCGTCTGCATGTGCATCATCTGGTAGTAGGAGATGGTAGCCTGGAGACAGCAGGGTGCAAGTGGTGAGGTCAGGAGGCTGATGAGCAGGTGCCCAGCCTGCGAGTGGCTACAGCATAGGAGCCCCTGGGACCCACCGACTTGATGGTCTGGTCACTCTGCCGGATGACCTCCTGGATCTGCCGGAGCGCCGTCACCTTGGTGTCCTCCAGCTCTTGCTTCTGCGTCTTAGCATCCGCCACACACGTCCGGTATGTGGCCATGGCTTCCTCCGCCTGGGAAGATGCAGAGGGGGTGCACAGAGAGGCCTTTTCTGGGGTTCAAGCCCCACACAGAAATCCAGCCAGCAGATCATGGTCAGAAGGCTTTCCTGGCAGGATGTACAGCCCAGGCAAAGGCCTGGAGGTGGGACACTTCTCATAGTGTGTCAGGAGCTGCCCCCACTGGGTCCCCTCCTTCCCTGCTCCATCCAGCCTGGCCTTACCTTGTTCTTGGCCTCCTCTTCCAAGCGCCGCCGCTTGTCCAGGGTCTTGGAGGCTGTGCCACCCGCCCCAGGCCCAGCTCCTGCCTGCTCCTCCTCTGCCTTGTTTACCAGCAGGCGGGCCTTGTCGTGGTCCTCACAGCGCTGCATGTAGCCCTGCTTGGCCTTTCGAAGGTTGGACTCTGCCTCTTGCTATGAGTGTGGGAGCAAGACCAGTTAAAAACTGCCCTTCAACTGGGTTCAGTGTCCTGGTTCCACCCACTTCCTACTCCAACAGTAAGACACCAAGTCAGACACCTATGTATGTCTCTTGTGCTGACATCCGTGGCCCAGTGGGACAAAGGCCCCGGCACAAGAACCAACAGTAGGATAGGAGGTGACTCCTACAACGGAACCCCAGAAGGAAGTGGCACCTGGTGTGTCCATTTAAAAGCCTAGGTGGCCCAGGCTGGTGTGGCCCAGTGGATTGGGCATGGGCTGTGAGCCAAAGGGTCCCCAGTTCGGTTCCTAGTCAGGGCACATGCCTGGGTTGCAAGCCAGGTCTCTGGTGGGGACCATGTGATTTCTCCCTCCCTTCCCATATCTCTAGAAATAAATAAATAAAGTCTTTGGCGGGAGTGGGGGGAGGGGGGCGGGGAGCCCGGGCGGCTGAGGCATAGCTAAGCTCTGAATGAGGCACAGCCTACACCAGTCCCTGACACCCACCCTGCCCCCACCCGAAGGGCTGTGACGCACACTCTCTTTCACTTCCCCTCTCGCAGGGAGCAGTGCAGCCGCCCAGGCAGGAAGTCAGGCACCCTCTGGGTGAGCGGGAAGGCACTTAGTTGAAACCCATGGGCCTTCCAGGGCCACATCTTGCAGCCTGCACCATCAGAGGCTTACACATAAAGAACTCATACAGGTAGTGGGAGAAACCATGGGGGGAACTTTTTAAATAAAAAATTGTGATGCAACACAAAACCCAGAAGCCATAAAAGGCAAGACTATTGCTGACAATAGTGGTCTCTACCTGGCAAAATAGGCCATAAGTGAGTTCAAAAGTTAAAAACAATAAATGGGGTAGGGGGAGTCTTATAACACACACCTTCAGGGGCTGAGCTCTCTAATATGTAAAGAGCTCTGACAAACCAATTAGAAACCAATCCAGAGGATACAGACCAAGCCTCACAGAAGGGGAGAGGTGTGGCTCTGGCTCACGAGGGGAGCTCGTACACTCACGCCCCGTCCCAGCCACCCACGCTCAGGCACAGATGGGAAGTGCCTGATCATGTGTCTGAAAGACAGGGCACAGGCTCATCACAGCAGTGGCATTTGAAACATCTCAACTACACAGCAACAGCTCAGCAGCAACTAAAATTAATAGGGATTTAGTGAAATAAGCCATGTGGCTGTCACAGGCGAGCCTGTAAAAGGCTGAGAAAAAGGAAGGAGGGTGGCCTGAGGTGGGGAGAGTCTCTGGATGCGGGGTGAGTATAAGAGGCCAGGAGCAGAACAGGGTGCTTGGTGCTCAAGTGCGTAAGAGGCAGGGAAATCTCAGCATGGCATGGGTCTACACTGGAGGCCCACCGTCCCGCCCCCACCCACCCGCCTGCCCCGGAGGTACCAGCTTCCTCTGGGCACGGTGCCAGGACTCCTTGATCTCCTTCCTGCGCTTCTCGTGCTCAAGTCGCCGCAGGTTCAGGGGCTGAGGTGAGATGGACCATAAGTAGGAAACCCTGGAAACCCCACCCCGAGCCTACCCTCCAGGGTGCAGCCCACCTGCATGAAGGTCTGGGTTTGCAGCGTGCTCGCTGCCTGCACCATGCCGTGGCCAAACTCCAGGTCCTGCTCCAGGGCCAGTGAGTAGATGGACAGGAGGGGCATGTGGGGCTTTTGGGAGGGAGCAGTAGTCAGAGGGGTGGGACAGCATCCAGGCCCTCCTGGAAGCCCTCCCTGGTCCCCTCAGGTCTCCGCAGCCACCGCCATAGCATAGATGGGGAGCCTCTTCCTTTGACCCTTCTCAGGCACAGAAACTCGCGCCCAGGCCCGTGGCCCCACCTCCTGTGTGACGCTCTGTCTGCAGTTGTGGACAATCTTCTGCAGGCCTTTGGCAAAGTCCATCTCTGTAGGGCAGGGAAGGGGAGTCAGTGCAGCGGGGAGGGGAGTGTGCAGGGGGCACATGAGGGGAGGGGCCCACTGGTCAATCTCATCCAGGGTCAGCGCTCACCCAGGACAGTCCGCTTCTCCAAGTAGCCAATGAGGTCTTTCATGTACTTGGCCATGTTCTTGGCATAGTTCAGGGCCACGTCTACGCCTCCCTCACAGCGCTGCAGCAGCATGTCCACCTCCTCGGGTAGCAGGCAGCCTGCAGAGTGGCCTCTCAGCCCGGGCTCCACCCGCCAGCGCACCCTCCATCCCAGTCTTCTGCCCACCGTTCATGCAAGCGCCCACCCATGTATGTGGCTCAGAGACTCACCCGTCTCACAGTCCTCAGCGCTGGGGGAACCACCCTCATTCCCCTGTCCATACAGGTTCTCCATGGACTGTGCAGGGGGGAGACTCAGGTGAGTCCAGCTCTGTGATAGGTCCTGTCTGAGGCCCACCCTGCAGGAGGCCACCCCTGCCCCTGGACAGAGGAGGCCACCCCCGCTCACCTGGCTCGGGTCCCCAGGGGGCACTGACAGGAGAGTACTGCTGTCCACTTCGCCCATGAGGAACTCGGACACACTGCAGGGTGGGGGTGCAGTCAGCATCTAGAGGTACAAGAGCCCCACACACCCCTGCTCCTGCCCCGCCGGCCCTGTGCTCACGTGCTGCTGAAGGAGACGGCCATGGTCTCCAAGGCCTTCTCAAACTCCTGCTTGTCTGCCTCATTGTTACATTCATAATGGAAGGCTGGTGGGCAGAGACAAGGGTCAAAGGGGTTGGCCCACTTTCAAATGCGACCACCCCTGCAGCTAACTGAAGGGAAATCACTAGAACAGATGTGCCCATCAAACTCCTACGTGTCCTTCAGAGCCCGCTTCAACATCCCCTCCTCCAGAAAGCCCTTCCAGGCAGAGAGCCCTTGCTGCTCTGTCCTGGCCAGCTGACCTTTGACCTTGGCAATGAGGGTGCCAGCAGCTGTGAGTGTCTCCACGGTGTTCAGCAGTGGGTACTTGCAGATGACCTGGCGCATCACTCGTAGGGCCTCGCCCAGGCACTCGTGGGCCAGGGGCCGGCGGGCCTCAAGGAGGTCTGCTGGGCAGAACAGGTTTGAGCAGGGAGGGAGGGGCCTTGCCCCAGGGAAAACCCGCTCACTTATTCCTAAAAGATCCTGTCCCCAGGTGGGAAAACTGAAGCAGAGGTGGGAGACAACAGCTGCCCAAGGCTCGCTGTGGGACCTCAGGTAGAGCACTGTCCCTCGCTGGGCTGCTGGCCAGGGCAACAAAAGCCAGACCTTGGCATAAGCAGTCCCTTCTGCTCAGAACACTTTCCTCATCCCTCCAGAAAGCAAACTCCTGCTTGTCCTTCAAGTTGCAGTCCTGGTGCCTTCTCCTCCATGGAGCCCACCTGGCCCCTTCCCTGCCCCAACCACTCAGGGTTGCTCAAGACTCTATGTGGCTCTCTCCCTTCCCTGCCTGCCTGGGCACTGGGCTTCAAGCACCCTGTTATCTAATACTCTCCTGACAGCCACCCCATAAGACAGATACTTGTCATCATCCCCATTTTGCAGAGGAAGAACCGAAGAGAGCTAAAGTCATTTCTCAAGGATCATACAACTTTTCCACCTACGCTACCTTTGAAGGCATGAGAACTGCAGGCAGCGTACACACTATCCAACAGACGAAACCGTAGCAATGCGTGTAAGGGGAAGGGACAGCCAGGCACGAAGACCCAGGAGGGCCTGACGGCAGGCTGGGGGGGGGACAGCTTTAACAACTGGGGCCTTCTGACTCCGAGCCTGACAGACCTGCTCAGCAACCAATGTAAGTGGAGTCTGAAAATGGGCGTCCCGCCTTCTTTGGCATGGAGGACTCCTTTGGATGGCCCCTGTGCCTTGAAACTTGGGGGCCCTGAAACAGGCCAGCTCAAAGAGGCAGAAAGGGGCTTCGGGAATCCAGGAAGATACCGGAGAAGGGTTAGGCCATGCCCCTTCCAAGGACATTCCTTCCATGTGCCCAGTCCCTCACCCCTTGTGTTGCTTGGCCTCAGCCCACTGGGCCCCTGCAGCACCCCAACCCGGGAAGCTGACTTCAGTGAAGCCCGGACATGCCCAGGTTGGCACGGCCAACCCAAGCACTGCAGCTGCTGCATCCGAAGCTCTACGTGCTCCCAGAGGGCTGGGGACCCTGCATTCTGCTCTGTCCCCTCATCTTGGGCCCTGCGCAGCAACACACCGGTCTCCAAGACAAGTCACAGTGTGCTGAGAATGCCTGGTAGGCCACTAAGCCCAGGGCACACTGCTGCCCTGGTTCACAGATAGGACACCTGGGGCTGGGAAAAGGAGGCCGCTGGTCCAGGGTTCACATCTGGACAGCAGGGGCAGCACCAGGACTCACACCCACATCCTCTTTACCCAGTCTCTTCCCCAGGCCCAGGATACTCCAGGCAGAGAGAAGGGTGTCCCTAACTCCATCCAAACTGCCTGTAGGACTCAGCCCCACCCAGGCCTGACCTCCAAGGAAGCACCAGAATAGGATAGGAACCGAGATTAGAGAGTTTCCCCAGGAAACAGTGCAGGCCCTGCCCTGGTGACTAGATAACCGGGGCCTCTGCACAGGGCCTCTGCACAGAGCTCCTGATCAGCTAATCAGTGCCCCGAAGGCACGGGGGGGGGGGGGGGGCCACTGCAGGCTGAGGTGGGATCTGGCTCTGGCCCCTCCTTGGCTTGGAGAGCTAGGGGTCAGGGCCCCACTCCTGACCTTGGTTTTCCTATCTGTGAAATGGATGCTTTGGGCGAGTAGGTCAGACCACTTGGTGTGGCCCTGGCACTGTGGTTTCCGGGAGAAGCAGGCAGCGCACAAGGTGCTGTGCCTGCCTCCTCTGAGGTGCCTGCCAGGGTTGCCAGGGACAAACAGGAAACAGATGAAAATAACTCAGCAGGAAGCCAGGCTGTCAGTCTCATGGAGGAGAAAACGGAACCGCCATCCCACAGGCTGCTGCCTCCTGAGGCTCACATGCCAGCCCGCCCCTTCTCTCTCCTGACTCTCTCCATCGGACCTCACCCTACCTCTAGCCTACCTCGGCCACACACGCAAATTCGACTCCGGCCTACCTCTCCTCTAACACCTCTGTGGCTCCCCACTGACCTCAGGAAAACATCCAAGATCCTTCTGCCCGACGTCCTCAATACCTTCAGCCTCACAGGTTCCACACACCAGCAACACCCAAACCTTGCTCCCTGAGTACAACTCCGTGTCCTGTTTCTGACCTGTGCACGTGACACCCCCTCTGCCTCAACACCTTTCCCTCCTAGTTGCCACCAAACTCGTACACATCCCTCAAAGCCTTAGCTGCAGTGCCTTCTTCCACAAAGCTGTCCCTGCGACCCCCTTCGGAGCCTCCCCAAGTCCTTCCCTCTACCCTGCCTTGGCCCCACAGGGTTTGGGATATCTCTATCCACCTCGGCCTTCCACCCAGGCCTCGCCGTCCCTGCTGGCCCTCACCGTCATGGAGAACACAGTCCTTGAGATTCTCCAGGCCCTCGGCAAAGCGGGCCACGTCGATCAGGAGGTGGGAGATGTCCTCCACGGCGTCGGGGCCGGGCCCCTCGATGGGGGGTTCGGCGGGGCTGGCTGCAGTCAGTGGGCTTCGGTGGCCCCGGCCTAGAGTCCAGGAACTGGCCCCGGACAGAGGGAAGCCGGCAGCGCTGGCGTGGCGGCTCAGGCTCGTGGGCCTCTTGAGTGTGCCTGTGGCCTTGGCATTGGAAGCCACACTCAGTGGGTCCAGGGTGGGTCCCAGGTACACAGCTTCAGCCCCATCTTTTCTGGGCAGCTCCTGGGGGTGAGGTGGGGTGGGGTGGGTGGTGGGTAAGGCAGGTGCTCTGGCCCAGGTACTACCTCAGTTTCCTTAGAAATGAAATGGGGCTCTGGGGGGTCTTCAGCCTGACCCCATGGGGGTCGAAGCCCAGAGGTCAGAGGGCTGAGATTTGGGGCCATACCCCTCTCATACCTGTTACCCAACATCCTCTTCCCCAGAGCTTTCACAAACAACCGTCAGCCCAAACCACAAGCCAGGGGCGGGGCCTGCGGGGGCGCGGGTACCCCACTTCCTGGTGAGGAAGGGAGAGCTAGGAGAAGGTCCTGGGCCCTGTAGCCCTTCTCAGGCTGCGGCAGACGCACCTATTCCCTGTAAAGACACCCCTGTCGATTCCTATACCTTAAAGGTCCTGGAGACCTCTGAGTCCCACAGACTATAGGACACTTCCAAACTGTATACACCCCGGGGTCTTGGAGGCCCTACACCCAGGGACCCTGTCAGATACTCTGCCGCTCTCTAAACCTTCTGCCCAGTGATGTGCCATAGTTCCCTGCGCCCATCCTACAAAGTCACAGCCAAATGCCGCCCCTGCCCTAGCACCCTACCCCACTCCCTGGGTTCCGCAGCCAGCCCTGGAGGAGACAGGGGAGGCAGTGACCATCCCAAAAAATTCCTACCATGAGCTGAAAGCCAGGGTCCTGGCCGATCCTGCGTGGCCCCCGCAGTCCTGCCTGGTGGGGGCTGTAGCTGGCTCGAGCCCCCCATTGCAGGCCCAGCATGCTATTGCTGCTGGGCCCCTGCCCCACTGCCCGAGCGAAGGGCGCGCCCTTGTCCCGCTGTGGCTCCAAGGTCCCCACCCTCTCCTCCAACCTGAAGAGGGTAACTTACCCCAGAGGACTGCGGGCTGGGGCTTCCCGCCCGGTTCTTTTTCGAGATGGAAGGGGTTTTCATGAGTTCACGCTTCTTCCTGGAGAACATGGTGGGGCCAGCAGAGCCGCCCAGACAGGCAGGCTGAGGTAGAGCAGGCCAGGGGGGTCTCAGCGATGCAGCTCCAGGAGCTGACCACCTCAGGACCACATAGTCACCAGCCACCCCCTCCCCAGCTGTCAGGCCCACGTGACAGGCTCAGCCCTCATTGGCAGGCCCTCCCCCCACAGGAAAAGGCCTCCGGAGGTGGTGACGCAGACCCACACCCCAACCCTCCGATGCCTCAGCCTGCCACTCCACAGAGTGGGCTTGAAGGTGGGGTCCCAGGCCCCGCCCCCAGCCCAGGCCCCACCTCCAGCTTCCACTTTCAGGAGCTCTGCACGTGCATTGAACGGGCGCCTGCCCCCTTCTGGCCTGGGCAGGCAGAGGCCCATGGCTGGCTGCACAGACGCTGACCCTCATTCAGACACACCCAGAGGCCAGCATGAGCACACCAATGCAGACGTAAACACGCACAGGGACACTGCTATGCAGGCACGATGACATGGGGACAGAGACACAGGCAACACTGAAATGCAGGGACACAGGGACATGACACATGCACACAATGACACACAAGGACACTGAGCCACAGGGACACTGACACACACACGCGCTCAGACTCCATGAAGCTCTGTGGATGAAACAGATAACCTGGAGCTTCGCACTCAGACCTAGGGCACAGACACCCTTCCTTCCAGTCCCCCTGTCCTCTCACAGGCGTGCCTGCCCTATGTCCCCTGGCAGCCCCTCACTGTTGCAGACCCCAGGGCCTGGGCTATGCGAAGCATAGCAGGTCTCCCCTCAGCCTGGCATTTGCACTGGTCTCAGCCCAGCTCCCTACCCCAGCCCCCATCCTACCTTCCAGGGACACACAGACTGACCAAAGACAGGCTGGGCAGCAGGGCCGATAGTACTTGTGAGGACACCATGCACCTCCCCACATCCTGGTATAAGCCAAGTGTACAGATCCCCACCTCCCTGTACCTTCCCTTGACCCCCGTTCCCTCTGTCATGACCACCTGTTCACTTGGAGCCCCCCACAGTTTGGGTCCCCTCCTCCGCTTCCAAAATCTCGCCCCCCAATCTCCAACCCCTTACCTACCCAACACCAATCTCACCAACCTCAGGTGGGAGGGGTAGATCTCCAGGGCACAGGGCATACCGGCTACAGCCCCTCATGCCAAACCCAGCTCTCCAGACCCAGGTCCACCTGCAAGCCCAGTCCAGAAATTCCTTGAGGGTCTTGCACCCACCACTCACTGCTCCGGGTGCTGGGACCAGGTGGTGAGGGGCAGGCTGGCTAGTGGCGGGCTCCTGGCTGCATTGGGAAGCCTGAGGTCTCTGGGTCCCAGCCACCCTCACTGGGCCCCTTTAAAGCAGCTCTGGACCTCCCCAAGCCCTGCCCTCATGCCCCCTTCATGGCCAGGCACTCACTGGTCCTATCCTTAGGCCCCGCAGGCACCCTTATGAAGCCCACTCTCTCGGGCAAATCCCCCACTTCCCAGGCCCACCAGAGGCCTTCACCGCTGGGGGTCATGCACTCACTCAAGCTGGATCCAGACACGAGCGCAGAGCCACCTGTGGACACACCTGCAGCCTGGCACAGGTGTGTGCAGTTTCACGGTGGGGGGGGGCTTCTTTTTATTTCCTGCAGGGCGGTGCCCCTCTGGGAGTCTAGGAGACAGCTCCAGGCCTCCTGTCCTGTCTCTGTCACTGCCAGGAACTCCTGCCAGCCCCACAGAGGAGGGAGGCTCACAGTGCCATCACAGTCACGCTGGGATCACCCAGGAACTGGGTTTGGGAACCCAAGGGCCTAGCCCGAGGTCCACCCACTCCTGCCTTCTGGTGATCCTCCCCCTCCTCCCCCTCCTCCTCCCCCTCCTTCTCCCCCTCCTCCTCCTCTTCCTCCTCCTTCCCTTGGTCCTCAGAGACTGCAGAAATCCCTAGCAGGCGGGTCACCAGAGGGCATAGGAGGGGAAGTCAGCCTCAGGGCCTGGCCCCTAGCCCCACCATTGCCCCCAGCCCCTTCCTGGTGCTTCAGGCACCTCCTTCAGGGAAGCCTGGCACAATGAGAAGTCCTCCACGCCTTGCTCTGCCCTTGGAACAGCCAACTCTCCAAAGATGTACTCTAGGGGTGCAGCACCCTCCTGGCAGCAGCTGGAAGTGCAGGCAACTCCCAAGCGCCCCCCACAGGTCAGCCCCTGGGAATGCAGGTAGCTGCCGTAAAGGCAGCCAGGGGCTCAGACCTCCCCAGGGACACCCACAAGGTCAGCATGTGGCCAGAACTGAATATGGTGGTGAAGGGGGTGGTGGGGGAGGGGGAGCCACCTGACATGCCCAGAGCCCAGCCCAGCCACACTACCTTCCTGTTCTGTTCTCTTCTGGCCCCACCCTCAATACCAGGCTCCTCTTGACTCCCTACCCTGTACAGGTGACCCCACCTCCTTGCCCTTTAAAAGGTTCATCCCTTCTCCAAACCCTCCTCTCCCAAGGCCCTGCCCCCACATGGCCCTGCCCACTCTCCTGACCCTCCTCTACCTCTACCCACGGACCTACCCACCCACCCTCACCCAAGGGACTCCAGCCCTTCTGGTCCTGGCCGGCCCCTTCAACATCTCTCCTGGACAGTCCATGATCCTCCCTCCTCACCGGTTAGAGCCAAGCTGGGCCTGCACCTGGTCTCTCCTTTGGCCCCACTGCACCCCCACCCCCCTCCAGCCCATTTCTCCTGCCCCAACACCTGTCCTTGAGGCCTCCCCCAGCCCACCTGCCCTTGAGGTGCTGGGGCTCCACAGGCAGCGGAACCTCCCATTCACCACAACGGCCAGGCATGTGGAATGTATTGTGTCCCTCCGTACTGCCAGGGCCGAGTGCTCTGTGCTCCAGCCCGGCCCAGACCACCCCCCCTCCAGGCCCGGACCACCCCACTTGTAACAGTGTGCAGGCAGGGGGCCCCCAAATAGGGATTTGTAGTGGAGTCCAGAACTCAGGGTGTCCAGGAAATATTAAAAAATACATATGAGATATCCTCACTCACACAGGTCTGAACTGGGGAATGGGACACATGGAGCAGGGCCATTGAGAGTTGTTTGGCATAGCAACAGTTTTGCAACTAACCTCAGGCATGGTCATTTAACATATCTATAACTTTTAACTGGTTTCATGGACATGTTAAGTAGCTGTGGCCATGCTTTGAGCCAGGGAGAGGGGAGTGACTTCCACATAGGATGTAACTGGGAAGCAACTCCCTGGTTACAGCGCCTGGGTGAGGGCTTGGAGTAAGAGGCTGGAACCACGCGGCTTTGGGTCTCCCTTTGCCACGATGCTTAGGAAGCTGGAAAGCAAGAGGTAGCAGTGATGCAGGGCTCTCTCTTAGCAGTTTGGAAGAATGCAGGAGAGATGCTGCAGTAAGAAAAGGGGTTAAAGAACTCTTGCTGGTGAGCCAGGAGAAGGGGCCACACAGGTTTGGATTGAGAAGTGGAGATCTCGGCGGCGACACAGCTGATGGTGCTGGGAACCGAGGGAGGCCTGCTGGCTGAACTCGGATTATTGGAAAGAACTGGGGACACCTGAACCACAGACTTCTATTTCTTTTCCTGAGATACGGTACCAAAGACTGGACAAAGGGGGGAAGGAAGGACCATATGAGTTTGTGGATATTTTAAGAGACTTTGGGATCTCAATGAAGACATTAAGTCATTACTCTAAGTCTGTATAACCTTTGAATAAATACTTCCTTTCCTTTTCACCAATCTCTGGCATTGACAGTCGTTGTTTCCTGGCAATGGGCAAGGCAAACCTAGTACGGGGGACCCTGGCAGAAGAAGGGGGGTCCATTTGGTAATAGTATTTTGTCCCCCACCCCACACGGGTCTGTTCAGTAACACTGCTAATCTGAACATGTCCAACTGGGCCCAGACCACTCAGTCTCAGGTTTGCCCTGTGTCCTTGTAACAGGGTGCAGCCAAGAGGGGGTACCCCAAATAGGGATTTGGAATGGGGTCCAGAACTCAAGGTGTTCAGGAAATGTTAGGATGTCTTCACCCCCCCTCCACAGTTGTGGGTTGGGGGAAGGGACACATGGAGCAGGGCCAGTGAGAGCTGTTTTGCACAGCAACAGCTTCGCAGCTAACCTCTGGCGTGGTCATTTAACATATCTGTACCCTTTAACTGGTTACATAGGTATGTTAAATAGCTGTGGCCATCCTCTGAGCCAGGTGAATAGAAGTAACTTCCCACCAAGATGTAACTGGGGTGCAGGTCCCCCAAGTTACAGCGCCTGTGTGGGAGCTTGGAGAAGATTGGCTCCATGACATAGGGCCACGTCTGCTCAGACTCACGATGGCAGCCCAGTAAAGCTGGAAGGATATGAGAGTGCTGGCAAGTGTAGCTGATGGTGGGAGGAGTCGGAAATGGGGCTGCAGAGGAAGATTGGCACAGGGACTTAAACTGAGAAGAGGCAGCCATTGAAGAGAGAACCACTCGGTCTGTAGCAGAGTGGGGACTCCCACAGCCCTGTGAGAGAGAATCACCATGAGGCTTTAGCAGAGAACTGCCACTTGGCTTTGGCAGAGTGGCGACCCCACTCCTTGCAGCCATTGAGGAGGGACAACCACGCGGCTTTGGCAGAGTGGAGACTTCTGAGGCAATTGTGCAGAAAGGACCACGTGGCTGGGGCAGTAGAGAGAACCATGCGGTTTTGGCAGAGTGGGGACTCCTGCAGGTTTAGAGCAGGGAACCACCACCTGGCTTTAGCAGAGATCCTGGTGACACAGCTGATGGTGCCGGGGACCGAGGGAGACCCACCAGCTGTAGACAGATTACCGGGAAGAACTGGGGGCTGCCTGAGCCACGGACTTCTGTTTCTTTTCCTGAGATATGGGCAAAGGGGGAAGGAAGGACTATGTGTGTTTGTGGGTGTTTTAAGGGAGTTTGGGATTTTGATGAAGACATTAGGTCACTACTTTAAGTTTGTATAGCATTAAATAAACATTTCCTTTTCACAAATCTCTGGCATTGAGAGATGTCTTTCCTCTGGCGGTGGATATAACGAACCTGGGGGGTTCCTTTCAGTAATAGTATATTGCCCTTCCCCCCCCGCCCCATTGTTCGGTAACATCCTCACACTCAGGCCTGGCATTTTCCTCCAGGGTCCAGACCACCCATCCCATGTGTCCCTATGCTCTATCTGACAGCCTCTCCTGGGCTCTGCCTCTCCCCAGAGCCTGGGTCACTTTGACCACAGCCCTGGGGTTGGGCACAGGGCCCTCCCGGGCCAGGTGAGCACCACCGACAGCCCTTCTGCACCGCAGTTCCAGAGGAAGCATCTTGCACTGGGGTCCACACCAGTGGTCGGCCCATCCTGGGAGGGGCAGGGGTAAGCCCCAGTAAGACTGGTGCTGCCCTTCCTAGGCCCCACCCCCACCCAGGCTGTGGCACGCATGCACCAGAAAGACCACTGCTGGGTCTCCCGCTAGTGCCAGAATTATTGCCAGTTTCTGCTTGTTGCCACTGCTGTCAGTGCCTGCGACCTGGTCCACACGCTGCTGGACCCCAGGTTCACCAGGCCCAAGCTCACTGTCTGCAGACGGGCCAGGCGGGATGGGGGACAGAGTGAATGTGGGAGGACCAATGAAAGTGAGCAGAGGGGACCAGAGTAAATGAGTGAGGGGGTTATTCAGAATGAGCGTTGGGGGCCCAGAGTGACTTCTGGAGGATCAGAGTGACCTTTAGGGGACTGGAGTGAACTGTTGGGGGACCAGAGTGACGGTAGGACCAGGTGGGAGAAGCACAGGGAGTGGGCGGGACCTCACACGGGGTGAGATCAGAAAGAAGACAGGAATGGGGGGGCTAGGGTAAGGGTGGGGTGAAGGTGAACAAAGGGGGCAGGGCCAGAATGAATACAGGGTGGGCTGACACCTGGGGGCAGGGCCACAGTGAAGGAAAAGTGGGACCTGGCCCAGGAGCAGAAAGGCTTGGTCCTCAGCCAGAGGTGGAGTCATGGAGAGAATGGATGCAGCCACAGTCCGGAGAGAAGGGACAGGGGCAGCTTGGGTAACAGTAGGAAGCATGGTGACCCCTGTGAGTGCAGGACCTGGGAAACGGTGGGCCGGGGCCCAGAGACCAGAGAGGACCGTGGGCCTGGGCTGCAGGCATGGCCAACCAGAGCCAGCGAGGGCTGGGATCCAGAGGTCCCAGCGCAGAAAGGGGCAGCAGGTCACCTGGACAGTCTTGGCTTCAGAGATGCCACGCAGGCCTGCAAATTGCTCTAGGTGCTCCTGGCCAGTCAGCAGCTCGAAGGTGGCATTTGGCAGAGGACAGTAGCCCATGTCACAGAGCGCTGCAGCCAGGTTCTGAGTCACACTGCAGATTGGTGACAAGGTGTTTGGGGAACTAGCTAGGCCTCGGCATGCTGGGGCAAACACCAGGGTATCAGGGCTCACCAACCACCCCAGACCACTCTGTTAAGGGGTGGGGGTATCTCAGGGACCACCCTGTTCCCGTGTGGGAGTGAGGGTGTGGGGGCTCCAAGCCTGCTCCACCCGCACCCAGAGGCTCCCCACTTGTGGCCTGGTAGTATGGCCTTGCCCCCCTGGGCAACGTGTCCCAGTCACCACGTGGAATTGCACCTGCCCCTTCGCTCCTGAGTGTGGCTGTGTTCCTCCCTGTGCTGTTCATGCACGGGAGCTCAAAACACTGCGATGACACCCACAGGGGGCGCTCCACAAGGCCTCTGATGCCCTTGTTCCAGCACTTCTGATTCTGGGTGGATTTCTAAGTTTCTGCGAGCTAGGCTGTGGGCAAGGGAAACCCCAGGGGCAAATATAGGGGTGTGTGGGGAGGCGGAAGCCTGTCACTTAGTAATGAATGGTTGTTGGCACATGGTATGTGTTTAACCAGTCCTGCCACACAGTAGGTATCCTACAGAGGCAATATACAGCAAGTGCTCCTTACATATAGGATGCGAGATTTCCAAATATTTCCTACCACATGGCAGGTACTCAGTCAGGGTGCACAGTCAGCCCAAGGTGGAGAGGTCAGATAGCACACGGTACTTGATAAAGGTTACTGGCACATATGTGGGCACCCAATAGGTGCTCAATAATACGCTTGTCCTCAGTAGGGGTTTACTAATACTTTATTACACATAATAGGGGTCAATAAATGTAAGCATGCAGTAGATGCATAATAAGACTTTGTTGGCTCAAAATAGGAGCTCAAATGTTGACAACCAGTAGGTGCTCAATAAAGGGCAGCAGGCACACAGAAGGTGTTCAATAAAGGGCAGTGGGCACATAGTAGGGCAACCTCTCACTGCCACTGCACCAAGACCTCTATCCTGGACTCACCTCACTGGGGTGGTCCCCAGGCACAGGCAGTCGACAGCTGTGTCTTCTGCCAGGGGGACATCTGGGAGGAGTGCAGGACCCCGAGAAGAGTGGGCGGGCCACCAGGAGCCTTCACCCAGTGCTCAGCACCCCCCTCAGTTAGGTCCTGCAGCACCGACACGTCACCCTGGGTGGCCCCTCCCACTACCCATTCCCACTCACAAACCACATCCTCACCTTCCTTCTCCAGAGGGTGCAGTGGCCTCAGCTTGGATCTAAGGACAGAGGTATGAGTGGGCCCAAAGCTCGACCCCAACCCCTGCTACCCTGCCCAGGTCCCCACTGATTGTGGCAGGAGGTGGGTGTGGTGCTGTAGCAGGAGCGTGAAGAGGAGAGGAGGGCCCCTGTACCACCACGGCCAAGAGGTTCTTGCCAACCACCTTCCTGCACAGGAGTGACTGGAACTGCCAGTCCCCTGTGGAAGCAGGAAGGAGGGACTGGGCCTTCGGAGAGGCTTGGTTTCTCTGACCCTCCCCATCGAAGTCTTTTTTTTTTTCTTTCAATTTTTACTTTTTTTTTATTCTTTATTTTATTGATTATGCTATTACAGTTGGCCCATTTTCCCCCTTC